>OVAP01000214.1:0-29495 GCA_900406295.1 Aurinia saxatilis | reverse complement strand
AAGCTTTAAAAAAAAAAAAAAAAAATTGTTTTGTATTTCACTGCGTTAAGTAAACCAGATGAGATAACCCGGTACAAGTTCTTCTACCCACACGCGCTACAACTCACACAATTTTTTCAAGTAAGATTATATCCATGCACCTCATCAAGTAAAAGTCTAACCTATAAAGAAGAAACAAACATACATAAATCAAACAAAAAAATCGAACGTCTGCATGTAGAAGTAATGTAGAGATCACATAGAAGGGGTGCAACCTTGAATTTAACATATAAAAACGAGAAGACGGCTATAAAGAAAAGGCATGAAGTTAATGGGCAAATATAATTAATAGTCACTCGGGACAAAACACTCTGCAATTAAATCTGATCATACAATATGTTGGTAGATGATTTTGAGATTGAGAATAAAATTTATATATTTTTGGAAAAATAATTTAATCGATTTGTGTGTAAACAGAGGCCGCATCTATTTATGTGATTCATTTTTATTTATATGAGTTAATGATTTGTTTCCATACAAACGTGTATGAAAACCCACAAAGGAATTGTGGGATGTCACTAATAGTGACAAAAAATAAAACATTTATGAGAATAAATATAAATTTAAATTGATAGAGTCTGATAATAAATTTCATTCTTAAAAATACATAAAGTCTGAAATAATTAAAAATAAAGCAACAAAAAAATAATGAAATAATTTATTTTGATATTTTTTTATAATTGAGTACGATAAACAAACGCCTAAACATCAAGCACTCGTAGACCCTCCATTCTGTGCATTAAAGCTGGTAATTATAAAGGAAAAAAATTATCAGCACGAGTATGGCACAGAGTTTTTAAGAAACATAAAGCAAACCTTTAATAATCAAAATCCGATTATGAGCATCGATTAGTATCTTAGTAGATATGAGCATCGATTAGTGGATGCTAAAAAACTTACACTGATCAAAATTCATAAATCTCGTCGATATGAGCATCGACTAGTATCTCACTAAAATCGCCGTCGGATTCGGCATGAAAACCTTTAATAATCACAGAAATACTTTATTATTGTAACATTATGAAGCAGTATAGTGTGTATAACATACTAACTTCTTTAACCTCTGTTACAAAAAAAAAAACTTCTTTAATTAACATTTTTATGTAATTATGTTACCTTGGCTCTGCACGAGGAGAAACCACCGAAATAGGCAGATCATAGGAGAACCGTTTGCCTCAAGCCACCTCTGATGAAAACTGCAGGCGTCATCATCGAAAAGAAAGCATCTAAGGCGAACGCCACTGCATAATATTGTTTTTGAACGAGTATTATAATTGAGTTTGCAAACCAATATAAATGATTAACTAGATACACATACTCATTATCTTCTGGTTCAAAGTGGAGTTCATCAACTTCACGACCCCGAGTGCAGTAATAGACAGAATGGATGGAAGTAAGATTGACTACTACTCCAATCAAATCTGACAAAAAATTGGGTTTATACTCATATTTGACAATGAATTGTAATGGTTTTGAAGTGTACGGATAAAAAAAAACACTATTTACTTACCAACGAGACTTCTGTTAAAAGGAGTTTCATTATAAATGGAACCGAAACTCCATGGTCTCACAAAACAGATGTATCCAACTCATCTAACTTGTCAACACTTGTCCAGTTAGTGAACTAATTCATGTAGGGATGATTCGTTGTGGTCGCATATGAACCTCTAACGGCTCGGGCATTGTTGTAAATGACATAAAATGCCTGATCCGAACCCACTTACTAACACTCATCGCTGCTTTGACAAGCTTAAACTGTTTTCGCTTGACAGTAGCATGAATCTGATCGCCCTGCAGGTATTTTAAAAGGATACAAAATAATTCATTATAATCCAACGGAAAGAAATATGAAAATAGGATATAACGAATGACAAAAACTTACAAACACGTCACATAGAATGAACTCTTCATCCTGGTATCTTCACTCGAATATCCTTTCCACCATCTGGAAGCAGACCAACAACGAAGGACATTTGAATTGGTTTAGATGGATTTTAAGAAGTAGAAAAGGATGATGTGAATGAGAGATGAGAGACGACACAGAAGAGAACATACATATATTTATATATAACGAACATACGTCATTACAAAGAAGAATAAAAACGAACAAACGTCATTAACAAAAAAAAAAAAACAAACAAACAGACGTATGAATGAAGCGCAAGCGACCCTGTTTAGTTTTTTTTTTTTTTTGGAGCTTAAAGATGTATTATTGTGTAAATGTTAACTCGATTCTCAAACTAAGACCATCTCGCGTCACTGTAATAAACATACATATTTATGAACAAACGTATTTATTAGGCATATGTATTACTATTATATACGTGTGTGTACCGAAATTCACGCAACCACAAAACTTGTATAACAAAACTTTTTAGGGATCGTCGATTATTTTATTGTATGAATCACTTGCAAATATAACAGTGGAGAAAGCAAAGAGAACAGACAGAGTATGAGAACGGAAGAAAAAGATGAACGGAAAGCAAAAATTATAGATGAACACGAATTTTATTGCTAGAGCTCTCTAGGTCGAGAGGTTTTGAGATGTGAAAAGATAAATTATTAGTTATGACTAGCAAAGTATTTATACTCCCAGCTAAACTGTCCTTGGTCGTCGGGATTTTCATGGACCACCTTCCGTTTCTTGCAGTCAGCTTCTTCGATAGTTTCCTTTTCTCCGATATAAATTGAAAAAACTTCATTTTTCGTAGATACACCTTCGATCCTTCTTGAATCTTCTAGAATGACGGTGAATAATATGTCTGAAAGGCTTGCCTTGGATATCGGCCCATGACGGAATATCGGACCACTTAGCTTGTCGAGATTTTGTCGGACACGTAGGTCGCATTCCGTGATAGTGTAAGTTAATGTTACTTCGTGGATCACATTTTCTCGTTGGAACTAAGTACTTGGCTTGATTGATCAACGAAATGGCACCGAGCCTTGATGATTGACGCATTCCCGCGACCACGATGTACGCTTAAATCACGTAAAATATGTGGCGAGAGACATGCGACCCAAATTGATCACCTAAGTCGCGTAATTTGTTTCGGAAGATGGTCATGACAGGCGTTGCAATGCGAGCTCGCGGGAGTAATCTCGGAGGACGGACATGCGAGCTGCGGGGAATGCCAAGTCGTGGGATGTGTCTTCACTCATAATCGGCGAGCCACACGACTAACTCAGGTCACGGGTGTGTCTGGACGTTGGATAAGCGAGCTGGGCTCATCTACGGGTCGCAAGAACTACCCTATGACATGAAGCGGTGAGCTACAATGATCGTTGGGTCGCGGACTCACTCGGAGAGCATTGTGGCGAGCTGTGATGAGTGTTGGGTTGCGGATCGTACTTTGTCGTACTCATGGGTCGCATGTTGTACCTGGTATGACTCATGGGTCGCGTGTTGTATCTGGTACGACTCATGGGTCACGCATCATACTATGTCGCACTCATGGGTCGCGGGTTGCACCAGGTACGACTCATGGGTAGCGGATCGTACTCTGTCGCACTCATGGGTCGCAGGTTGTACCAGGTATGACTCATGGGTCGCGGATCGTACTTTGTCGCACTCATGGGTCGCGGGTTGTACCAGGTACGACTCATGGGTCACGGGTCATACTCTGTCGTACTCATGGGTCGCGTATTGTACCTGGTACGACTCAAGGGTCGTGGTTCATACTTTGGTACGAGTAAGTCGTACTCACGAGTCGTATGTGGTAGTTATTTTGGTCAGTTTCATGCTATCAATCTTTGTGGGTGAAATTCAACCCCCACAACTCGCCCCCGACTCTTCATTGCTTGTTTAGCTATGGAGAGTTCGAGTGTAGCTTGAAGACTGATGCATGGTAGTTAGTTGCATGTCGCAATAGAAACATGATCGTAGTTATGATGCTTAGCCAAGGGCAAAATTGTTGTCTTACTTGTTGTGACCCTAAGTGTAGGCTACGTTACCTTAGTTGTTATGTATGGGAATAAGATTTTTGTGGAGATCAAGTCGGAGTATACGAGCATTCTCTCCCATTCTTCCCTTATTTATTGGAGGGATCAACTGAACTCTTCGTGAAGACAAGCTGCCTACGTACCCGGAGAAGGGATCAAGTCGAATCGTAGTTCATTGTTAAATGCTAGCTGTGAAGTATCAGCTGAAAGGCGCTGGCCGCGAGCAGTTAGTTGTAATTTCTATGCCGAACGATGTTTCATCGATGAAGGGCGATAGTCGCAAGCTAGCTCTTTGATTCGATTCATATGAATCAATGATAGAGGCGTGTTAAGAGCCATATGAGTTATTGACGTCGGCGTTTTAAGGACATGTCCATTCTGGACTTAGTCATGATGACTTGATTCAGATGAATCATTGATTGTGGCGTCTTAAGAGCATATCCGTTCTGGACTTAGTCTCAATGACTTGATTCAGATGAATCAATGAGTTATTGATGTTGGCGTTTTAAGAGCCTGTCCGTTATGGACTTAGTCACGATGACTTGATTTGGATGAATCATAAATGGATATGACTTTGCTTGGATCATTTTATGACTCCATCCCTTCTCTTCTTTCACACTTACAGAAAATTTTCAAATTGAGATATGGAAGAAGATTATTATAGCATGTACCTCGGAGATTGGTTGGAACGGAAGAGACAAGAGTTGATCAATGAAAGGAGAAAATAGAAATGAACTACGAGGGTCGTGGGTCGCGGATTCTCCGTTGGCGATGCTTGTGCGAGCCACGAAGGAAAATCGAGCCTTCCCGCGAGCTGCACGTCTTCTTTGGGTTGCGGGTCCGTTGGTCCCAACATTTGCACAAGCTACGAGGACACGCTGCACCTTCCAGTGAGCTTCGACCCTTATTTGGGTCGCGGATCCTTCCTGCCGCGAAGAGATGCAAGCTGAGGTCCCGGAAGCAGTCGTGCGAGCCACGAATGTGCGAGTCGAGGAATCTTGGGTCGCGGCTCTCCTCTTCATGACAAAGACGAAAGCTGGAGCTTCGGAGTTGATCCCGCGAGCCCCGATCACGCGAGCCATGATGATCCGTCGGGTCGCAGGTCTTTGTTGCTCGATCAAAACGCGAGCCACATATGTGTTTAAAGACTTCCGCGAGCTAAGGAGCTGGTCCGAGTCGCGGGTTCTTATCTCTTGGTCGTGACGCGAGCCGATGCGTGGTTATGAATGAATATGCGTCCCTTGTAGATTTTAGCCATGTTAACGAGTCATTCGACGAGTGTTTCGATGATAACTTAAATGATGTTAGCGGAGGAGGTAAGTGTCTCTCTGGGAGCCATGCCTTAGAGTTTAGTGATGGTGATCCATCTTCTAGCTTGGATAGTAGTGGGAATGATGATGATAGTGATAGCATTGTTAGAAAGGACGATCCTTGTAGCGATGAGGATGATAGTAGTCTTCGAGACGATAATGATGAGTTTGTCAGAGACCGTAGTGATGATGAGGATTGTTGCGATAGTTTCGATGACCATGTGGTTCGTGATGATCCTCCGATGTCGATAGATGAGATTAGGAGAACGGTTGCTATCAAAGATATCCAAGGTCTTGATATCAAAGCCGAGACGGAACATTTTTGGAATTTTACCTGATTGCCTTCCCTTAACTCACTCCGAACAGAGTGTATCACTTAGTAGGAATCGTTGTCCGTTTTCTTGAATGCGGAGTTGAGGTAGATGTAGATTTCCTTGTTGATGTTCTCATGGTTCGTGTGTTTCGGAAGAGCAAGTTGAGATATGTAGAGGTTACTTCGTTGTTTGCGTTCGCTTGATTGTGTAACACATAGTGGCCTCAAACCGTATGATGATCAGTTACGAGAGATACTTGACCGAGGCACATAGGGAGATCGATGGTCTCAAGGCGGCCCGGAAGACTCATGAGAAGGAGTTGGCTTCATCGGCCGATCTTTTTGTGAAGGCCGAGACCAAGGCTCACAACTTTGAGAGGAAGGCAGAGTCGGAGGCCAAGCGTGCTGTCAAGTACAAGAATGATGCGGCCGCGGAAACTGCGAGATGCGAGGACGTCCGAGCAAGTACCGTGACGGTGCCAAGGCCACTCGGACCAAGGTGATTCGTCTCCAAGAAGAGATGTCCGTTCGTATGTGCAACCTCATGCAGGTTAGTAAGATTTCCGATGATATTTTCATGCCTTAGTATTTTTAATGAAATCTCTTGGTTTTGATTTCATGCGAAGAATGCTCTTCAAATAGTGGTGTCGCTCCAACGCGAGTCTTCGACTCTTCTTGGGGATTTGAAGACCAAGATGGAGAGTTTGAAGACCCTACACCTGGATGCCGATGCTGATTACGATCGCGGCGGACCTTGCCAACATGGGCATGCTAGGAGAGGATGAGGCGATTCTCACGGAAGCTGAGATGGTTGATGTTCCGATTGTCACGAGTGACGTTGTGGATGCCATGGACGAGGATGTGCCGGCGTAGACATCCGTCCAATAATTTATGTTTTCGTTTGTCTTCTAGACTTGGCATCTGTTTGATACTTGATTTTTCCGAGTTTGATAGCTCGTGTTCTTTTGTGCCTAGATGACTTTATCTGTTATTGTAGACTTGATGATTTTGCCGATAGGCTTTTGGATGTTTGAGCAAGGTAGCTCGTTTTAATGACATAGTCTTTGATTTGCGACTTATGTTTGTTTGAACGATTCGTTGATCGTTGGCTAATGAACCAGTATCATAACTGATAAATGAGTGAGAGCAAAGTTTGTGATAATGTGCTTGAGCATTGCTTGCATGGTTATGCTAGCTGTTTGGTGATTTTTGCTCTCTAAGACCAATGCATTGATTGGGTTTCGATGGGTCACTTGATCGGAGCGATCATGCTTTTCGTGGACAGAAAATGCATAAACCAAATGATCCCACCTCGCAACATTGCGTCGAGGATGTTCCCGTGAGATGTTCGTTACCAGTGTGTTAACTGGGTTTTGATTGGAGAACCAGTATGATAACTGATAAATGAGTGAGAGCAAAGTTTGCGATAATGTGCTTGAGCATTGCTTGCATGGTTATGCTAGCTGCTTGATGATGTTTTGCTCTCAAACACCAATGCATTGATTGGGTTTTGATGGGTCACTTGATCGGAGCGATCATGCTTTTTGCGGAAAGAAAATGCATAAACCAGATGATCCAACCTCGCGACATTACGTCGAGGATGTGTCCTTGAGGTGTTCGTGACTAGTGTTCAGTTAAACTGAGTTTTCAAGACGAATTTTTTTCTTCCAAACCCCTGCTCTGTCCTCTAGTGACAAGGCTGAGAACCTTGATCAAGATAAATTCCTTAACTACTTATCAATGTAGTCTAGCTAAGGGTCGAATCCACAAATCCCAAAGTTTACATTATAGTCTAATAAATTATTTAACTTAGCTAAGATTATTAAAAATGGGAGTTTGTTTTGCTAATTTACTATGTTAGTGTGTTATCTAGCAATCTATTGCACTATCATAAACTAGGTGTATAGTCTAGTTTAAGCATTAAAGCCACACTAAGAGGAAGAATTCAAATGACTAACCTATTTGCATCTAGTTAAAAGTCTAACTATTCCATATAAATCCCTAGATCTAACTAAGGATCTACTCATTCATATTAAAATCACCATAAATCACAATGGTGAACATAAATAACATAATTAAATTAATACTTTATAGAAATGATAATAAAAAAATAGAATTTAGAAGACTTCTCCACAATAGAAGGATAAATGATGAATGGCAATCTTCAAGCAAACTCCAATAACAAAAACTAAAGAACAAAATCTAAGAAACGAAGAAGGAAAACGTTTCTAAAGTCCAAAGAAAATAGATAATAAATGATGCCACTACTGTAGAAGCTCAGAATCCTTTATATAGGATGGGAAAACGCATCAGCATCTTGTTAAATATGGCATGATTGAGTTGATTTTTTGATTGAGCTAATTTCTTGATTGATTGATATCGGATGAGATAACGCGTCAAGATCTTGGTAAATAAGGCATAATTGAATTGATTTCTTGATTGACTGAATTCCAAAAATAGCTTTCGTCAGAGGTCGGATCGATCGATCCATGAAGAATTTCCGTGTGAAGATCGATCTGCAAGTGGTCCGATTTTATTGGGTAAAAGTGGATCGATGGATCTGGTCCAAAATCCACCATTTCTTCATGTTTTTGCCCAAAACTTTATCTTGAAGCTTCATTCCATGCTCCAACGTATTTTACACCTGATAGGACTCTAAATGACACTAAAAGATTCGAAAATACTTGAAAACAAAGGTTATAAAGTGTTAAAAATACTATATACATCTAGCAAGAATCCTTCCGATGAACAAATTGTCGCGCGCGTTACCGTAAGAGTGTTGACGTACCCGGGTGTTATCATTGTTGTGGCCAGCCAGAATGGTGGCGTTTTGATATGCCCTAAGGTTTAAAAACCTTCAATAGTGAGTTGTGATAAGATCGCTAGCTCTCATAATAGGTCTCCGATGATAGTTCGCGTTTTAAGAGCTCCCATATGGAATTATCATCGAAGTAGCGTAAAGATGATAATGATCTTATTCCAACTCCAAACTCTTCCCCGTCGAGAAAGGTTTAAAGTAAAATATTGGATCATGACCGTATCAGCACATCGGAGAGATGTGGGTGTGTTGTTGAACTCAGATCCGTCAACTTACGATGAAATGTAAGTCGCGGAGAACTTTATGAACTCGTGACATGCGACCTCGAGTGTGTTCTAAGGTCGCAAGATGAGTGTTTCAAGTCGTGTTCCGTAACCCAGAGAGGTTTCTGGGTCGCGAGACTTTGTCTGAGTGAAATTGCCGCGACCCAGAATGATCTCCGGGTTATGGGACAATGTCGTTCCGTTGTTCCCGCGACCAAGAGTGCATTCGGGTTGCAGAACGATGTCTGGATGTTGTTTCCGCGATCCAGACGTGCTCTCTGGTCACAGAATGATGTTTCTTCGTTGTTTGCATGACCCAGAAGTGACATTGGGTCGCGGGATGAGAATGAGAGTGTGTTCCGCGACCTGGAGATGATTCTAGGTCGTGGAATGTGTTCTAGTTTGTGTTTCCGCGACCTAGAATTGACTTCGGGTCACGGGTTGAGCCTTGGCTTGTACTCCACGACCCCGATGTGATCTTGGGTCGCTGGATGTAGTTAGCATGGTGTTTTCACGACCCGGACATGGCTTTGGGTTACAGAAAGTTTCTCCGGAGATAAAATTTCAAGCTATATCCTAACAAAATGTAAGAAATCGAAATATGTAAGGCATGGATTGTTCCTTAATACATGGATTGCTGATGAGTGGGTTGATGTGATCCGTTTAAATGGTTGCTTGCGGAAAAGTTTTCGCTGGCCGTGAAAATGAGTAGGGGTACACGAGTGTACTCTCCCACTCCCCCCCCCTTTACCGGAGGGGTCAACTGAACTCATCACAAGAATGAGCTGCCTACATAACCTCGAAAGTGATCAAGTCGACTCACAGTTCATTGTCATTGCTTAGGTTGGACTAAGCGTTGGACCGAGGTTGGATGTCGGTGCCTGGAGCTTCATTTAGCAGGTTTTTCATCTGCGTCGTTGTTCCAATTCGGTATGTGACGTTGGTGTTCCTCGAGCAGTCAAATGCGCGATTCCTTTTGACTTTCCAATATGGTTTTGACTCTGGATGGTGTTGGGAACTTCACATATATATGGTAGGTCAATGGGACTGCACGCATTGAGCTAAGCCAAGGTGTTCCGAGGATTGCGTTGTAGGTTGCTGGATGATCGGCCACCGAGAATTTGACTATTTTGTAACTCCTCCGGCTTGGACTGGCAGGTTGACTGTGCCGGTAGTCATCAAAGTCTCACCGGAAAATTCGGTGAGTGGTCGAGGAGCTATGGTGATGTCTGAAGGGTTGACTTTCATTTGACGCCAGGTGTCGCAGAAGATGACATCTACGGAGCTTCCTGTATTGATCAGGATCCTGGCAGTGGTGAAGTCGTTTATCACGAGCTTGATGACGAGAGGATCAGTGTGTGGTTGATCGATTCCTTTAACATCTTTCTCCGTGAAGGATATGGTGCACTCTGGGTGTCTGGATTTGTAAGTCTGGAAGGATGCTGCCACTGGTTTCCGTTGGAAGGCTTTGATGGACGAGATAGTGTCGAGACAGTATTGCGAGCTGCCCATGATCATGTTAATTCTCTGGCGTGAACCAGCGTTATGGTCCTCGTCGTCTGACCTGTTTTGCTTGTTCTGCTCATCCTTTTGAGGTTGCTCATTCGGAAAATCTTCACATGTATCACGAATAAAATCTTTGATATGAACAGTATTACCGAGATGTCCTGCGAGGAGTTTCTTGGTGAGTTATGTGCCCAAAGTCCTGCAGTTTTGCGTTGAGGGGCCTTTGGTTCAGTGAAGCTTGCAATATGCATTCTCGTCGTAGCTCGTACGACTGCTTGTCCATTATTCTGAACGTCCATCCTTCTGAACGTCCACGTCCACGTCCAGAGCTTCGGCCACCTCCACGTCCATCATTCCTTGCAGCTCCTTGGGTATTGCTTTCTCTGTTGTCGATTATGTAGTTGTGTGAGCCAGGTCCTCTCTGATGGATGTACTTGGATGCCGAAGGAGGCCTTCTCGTGCTCTGTTGGATCATGGATGGCGGAGCAGATCGTGGAATGCGAGATGGTGCATGCTTGGCTCGGAGGATATGCATCTCTTCCTCGTTCACGATGTAGGAGTTGGCGAGATGCAAATCATCTTGAATGGTTGACAGTGTGTGATGAGCAAGGTCCCTCCTGAATTCCGATTCGTACCACAAGCCTTGCTTGAGTGCACGAAGTGCTGCCTGGTCGCTCATGCCTTCGACCTGCGAGATAAGAGGTTTGGAATTTTGTGATGTATGATCAGACAGATTTCGTTGGACCTTGAGTGATCGACCACAAATCAGTATCGGGGGTTTTCTGCGCCATGAAGATGCACTAATGCTTCAGGAAAGTTGTAGTGAGTTCGTGGAAGCTGTCGATGGAGTTCTTCGGCAGCCGAGAGAACCATTGCAGAGTTGGTCCCTTAAGATTCTCGACGAAGGAAGACAGAAGCCAGCGTCTTCATATCCCCTTAGGAACTTGGCTCTGTTCATGGAGATTCAGAAGGATGTTAGGTGCTCTCTTGGATCGGTCGTCCTGTCGTAGAATGGGATTCTGACTTTTCCGGGATCAGGAGTGCGAGCTTTTGTGATCTTCTAAATGAAGGGAGTCATCTGCGATTCTTCGAGAATACCTGATACACAAAGTTTTACCATATGTAGTTTTAACTCCAAGTGCACAACAAATATCAGTTATAGTACTTAAGGATCGAATCCACGAAGACCGAAAAACTAAACAAGCTAATTTAAATAAATTCTAAATTAAAGCAAGGATGTTGGTTTTGTGTTTTACTGACTAATGCAAACAATATGTAATTTAAAGGAGTTTAAATCAATTATAACAAACACTAGGTTTTGGGAACTTCAATTAAGAATCAATTATGAACCTAAAAACGGGCAGTGTCGATCGACACTGATGTGGTGTCGATCGACACCCGTCGTGCAAAGAGTATGTAAACCTTAACTCTAGAACATGAAAAAATCTACCAAGTAAATCGAACTCTCGCTGAAATGTACCATCTTAGTTTAAACCCTAGAAAGATCAAATCTCTTTGAGAAATCCTATGGAATCTAAACTAGCATTAACAAACCGATTCAATTGTTTACTAAATATTCTAAACCAAATCTCTTTGAGAAAAGATAGCTAGCTCTCTTAAGATTGATTCCAGAAATTTATTAGCACTCTCATGCATAATAAATTCCGTATAATCTAAACTCTAGATGGCCAACCTAAAGTCCAGCAATACGGACAATCTAAGAGAAGAGTTAATCAATGGTACATAACTTAAGCTTAAGATAAATAAAAAATATCCTAATCTAAGAACCCTAAAACTAACTAATAAACTACTCAGACATAGCCAAACAATTCATCATGCAATAACTGAAAGAAAGCAATAATAACCAATAAGAAGGGTTTAAGAAATCTTCTCCCAAAACTCTTTCAAAGTAAAAATAAAGTATTCTATGAGCCTAAAGAATGGTTGTAGAAAAGGATATATAAGGTCCAGGACGAATTTTAGGTTTAAGGAATTTGCATAAAAAATTAGGGAAAAATCTTGGTCTTGAGATTTATGGAAAGTGGCTGATTCTCCGTAGGGTGTCGATCGACACCATCTCCTGAATTCCCATATTTTCTTCGTCTCTTGAAGCTCGTTTCATTTTTGCTCAATAATTCTTTTAGATCCTTCCAAAGCTCCAAAACTCGTCCTTGCACCTAAAATGACTCTTTTGGACTCTAATAATAATAATAATAATAATATAGACTCTAAAATATATATAAGTATAGGTTTATTATATTAAAAACCAGTAAAATACGAGAAATATCAACGCCGTCGATTTCTGGCGCGCGGCTAGTTGCGTTGTGGATCTGCGAACGCACCTCTTGGATAATAGTTTCTGTTCTGCGGAGGAATGCTCTGTGTCGGAGGATTTCTTCCTTGTGTTTTCCGAGCTGATCGTCATCAGATTATTCCAAGAAGACTTCATCGCCTTGATCTTCAGGTTGTTTTCTATGCTCTGGTTATCGAGTGTTCGCAGGTGGGCTCGACTCTCTCTCACGATCGTCTTCGGTGTAAGGTTGCCTGTTGATCACCGGAGTGTCCTTGGTGAGGTCGATAGTTTTCTCCGACCCTTGGGGTTGCTCCGTTCGAGTGACAGGGTTCCTGTGAGTCGTCTGCCTTGTGGGATCGAGAGGTGAAGAGCCTTCTTGAAGCTTTCCGAGGTTGGTTTCGAACAGAGAGCTCCTTCAACATATCCACAATGGATAGGTTGATTTTGTCTTGCTTCACGGAGCGTGTAAGCAAGTCGTTGAGCAAGGTGTTGACTTCTGTGAAGCCAGTTTGAGGATTGACAATTCTGTCTCCTCCTCCGTTCATTGGAGTTTGCGTGGTTGGACCTCCTCCATTGAGTGGAGTCTGCATGGTTGGACCGTCTTGATTGCTTCTGTTGTTTATTCCTCCGTTTGGTTGTGGAGTCACCATGGAACCATACGGGTTGAACTGCTGGGTGGTCTGCTCTTCCACTGCCATGTTCGTTGTGGGTTATAAGAGATTCTTCGTGTGGAACAGTCGATGAGTCCCCACAGTCGGCGCCAAATTGTGTGTACCGAAATTCACACAACCACAAAACTTGTATGACGAAAAGTTTTAGGGATCGTCGACTATTTTATTGTACGAATCACTTACAAATATAACAGTGGAGAAAACAAAGAGAACAGACAGATTTTGAGAACGGAAGAAAAAGATGAACGAAAAGCAGAAATTATAGATGAACACGAATTTTATTCCTAGAGCTCTCTAGGTCGAGAGGTTATCATATGTGAAAGATACATTAATAGTTATGACTAGCCAATTATTTATACTCTCAGCTAAACCGTCCAAGGTCATCGGGCTTTTCATGGGCCACCTTCTGTTTCTTGCGGACAGCTTCTTCGATAGTTTCCTTTTCTCCGATATAAATCTAAAAACTTCCTTTTTCGTAGATTCACCTTGGATCCTTCTTGAATCTTCTAGAATGACGGTGAATAATATGTCTGAAAGGTTTGGCTTAGATATCGGCCCATGATGGACTATCTGACCATTTAGCTTGTCGAGAGTGTAGTCGGACACGTAGGTCGCATTTCGTGATAGTGTAAGTTAATGTTATTTCAAGGATCACACGTTCTCGTTGGAACTAAGTACTTGGCTTGATTGATCCACGGAATGCCACTGAGCCTTGATGATTGACGCTATCTCGCGACCACGATGTACGCATAGGTCGCGGAACATATGTGGAAAGAGACATGCGACCCAACTTTATCATCTGGGTAGCGTAAATGGTTTCGGAAGATGGTCATGACAGTCGTTGCTACGCTAGCTCGCGGGAGCAATCTCGGAGGACGGACAAGCGAGCTGCGGGGAATGCCAAGTCGCTGGATGTATCTTCACACACAATCGGCAAGCCACACAACCAACTCAGGTTGCGGGTGTGTATGGACGTTGGATAGGCGAGTTGGGGTCTTCTCCGGGTCGCGAGAACAACCCTATAACATGAAGCGACGAGCTATGATGATCGTTGGGTGGCGGGACTATCTCGGAGAGCATTGTGGCGAGTTGTGGTGATCATTGGGTCGCGGATCGTACTTTGTCGCACTTTTGGGTCGCGTGTTGTACCTGGTACGACTCATGGGTCGCGGATTATACTCTGTCGCACTCATGGGTCGCGGGTTGCACCAGGTACGACTCATGGGTCCCGAATCGTACTCTATCATACTCATGGGTCGCGAGTTGTACCAGGTACGACTTCTTGGTCGCGGATCGTACTCTGTCGCACTCATGGATCGCAGGTTGTACCAGATACGACTCATAGGTCACGGGTCGTATTCTGTCATACTCATGGGTCGCGGTTCGTACTTGGTACGACTAAGTCGTACTCACAAGTCTTATGTGGTAGTTCTTTTGGTCAGTTTCATGCTATCAATCTTAGGGGGTGAAATCCAACACCCACAATATGTATATTGTGATTCTGTTTTCAATAAACACTCGAGTTTAATAAATTGTGGAACAAACTGCCAAACGATAGAATTTATATCATGTTGACTGATATTAAATATTAGAAAAATTGTTATGCACCTTTATTTTTATTAACGCTGTTAAAATAATAACCAACTATGGAAGAGGTGCTACAAAAGTAAATCAATTTTGACGATTCTGCTTCTTTTGTTTCTTCCAGTTTCTCTTCCTCGGACTCTTGGACAACTTGACACAAAGTTGTCCCACCCAACCTCATTCTCTTCAAATCAAGAACACTATCGAACTAAGTCCGGGTTTGTTAGGAAAATCTCCACAACTAAATTTGGAATATAATTATCTTCTTGATAATCAAGAACTAAAAATGATTAATATCCAAATAAAGATAATATAAATAGACAAAACTACTGTTACCAAATTTTATCAACAACTTAAATAGGATCTAAAATATAATTTTGAAAATTTTTGGTAACAACACCTATAATATTATTACACTTAATATGTGTTATATAAAAGCAAAAGTACTAAGAGTATTCAATCTCCAAACCATAAAAATAACAAACATAAACATAAAATGAAACTCTTGATATCATTCAAATAACACTGCGAGATGCCGACAATAAATCCTCAAACATTAAGCAAATTTTGTTGCTTACGGTTTCTTACTGCGTTAACCGGAATGATAGAAACCGGTACTTGTACCCACACACGCTCTACGACCAAGGTGTTAACCAACCCCATTACAAGATAAACGAATGATGGAATACAGGAAGATCGTGTTGGTTAGTTTACTCAAAAGCATTAAACAAAATCTTTTGTTTTATTGTAAATTGTTCAACCAAAGTGACAAAGGTCCACTAGCATCTACTACGTTTAGTGATTGATTTTTTTTTTGGAAAGACTTAGAGAGCATGAGTCAAGCCGGGAACATATTGTATGCATGAAACCAGTGGATGGATTTGGAGCTCCAACTACTGAAAAATCGACCATTGATAAATTTTCTCAAGATGAAATGAATAAAGAGAGAATTCATTGGAGGCGAGTGTTTCTTAGGATAATGTATGTAGTAAAGACTCTTGTTAAACAAAATCTAGCGTTTCGTGGAAGAAGTGACAAGATTGGAGAAGATGGTAACGGGAATTTCTTAAGTTTTATCGAGATGCTTGCTGATTTTGATCCTGTGATGATAGAATATCTTATAAGATTAAAAGAAGGTGAAGCTTGTTATCATTATCTCAGCCACAAGATTCAAAACGAGCTGATAGCTTTGTTAGCTAATGACATCAAAGGTATGATTAAAAAAAAAAAAAAAATTCAAGCTGAACATTTTTTTGTCATATTCTTGATTGCACTCCAGACATTAGCCATCTAGAGCAAATGACTGTCGTAATTCAGTGTGTAGATGTTTTAGCCTCTTCAACTAAAACTTCTTAACATTTTTTTAAGGCGATGATACTTCTGGAGATTTGAGGCAAGATTTGAACACTTTCAGAGGTATGAAAAAATATTTGGCTTTTTGTTTGATTTGAAGAAATTGCAATTAACGACCGATGAAAGTGTGATAGCATCTTGTAGGAATCTTGAAAATTCTTTAATTCACGGGAAGCATTCATATATTGTTGGCAATGATCTATTTTTGAACTATAGTTTCTAAGAGAATCTTTACCAACATAGACTACGAGGCCAACTGAAGTGATAAACGTTTTGAAAAATTTAAAGATTATTATCTGAACGCATGGATCGCTTATCGAATGTTGTTGACGATTCCCGTTTCCGTTGCATCTGCTGAAAGAAACTTTTCAAAGTTGAAGTTGATAAAGTTTATCTTCTTTCGAGTATGTCACAAGAGAAATTAAGTAACTTGGTTATCATGTCTATCGAGAGAAAACTGGTTAAAAGTGCATATTTGAAAATTTGGTTACTGAATTTCTAGGAAAACAATGAAAAAATATTACGTTTTAGAATATTATTTTTATTTACTTAAAAAGATGATATTTTTTCCCCCTGAATTAAGATCTTTTTAAAAAATACTATTTGCGGTTTCCGTAACTCTCGAAAAGGGGCATATGGGCATATGAGCAAATGAGAAATGACAATTCTTAACATTCCTATACAATTTTTTACCGACTTGATAACTCCAAACTCAAAAGAAAGTAGCGGTAGAAAGTTTAAAGGAGGGATCACAAAAAACGTTACCAACCTAACACCTCGTACGTACACAATAGTTGTTACATGTTCTTACCGTTGCTTGACATCACTTTTGTTTAATATACTTTTCCCGCACAAATTATTAGTTATTTAGTTGCATGGTAAAACACTTAAACAATAGAGTTTAATTTTAGCAATCTGATTGTTAGATCATGATTTTTTTGGTCTATGTGGGAGAGGCGTATGATATGATGGAATTTGAATGAAGTATTAATAATCAGTGATAATAAACGAATCATTCGAGAGAGAGAGGGTTCACATCACACAAATCGATCTGTCACAAGACAGAGGATACGGTAATGAAGATCAGAGAGAGAGGATGAATGGTCCCTTTGGGGAAATTTTATTGGGAAGAAACAAAAAAGACAAGTCATGAAAAGTACCAAAATGTTGGACATAACTCCATTTGTACTGACACTTGAAATCGACATATTCATCATAATATACACATATACATACATCACATATATCTGTCTTGTTGCTTCCAAAAGTGTTTACTTCCGTGGAGATTGTGATCCATATGCCGCATACGTAGCCCATCTCTTTATCGTTTATTTTCTTTTGGATCTCCATCTTTTCTTTATCGATTATTTTGTGATCTATCCAAATTGACTAATATGTTTTAGTGGGTGCCAAATTAGGGCATACTTGATGTGCAACAAATGAAGCCGACCCGGACGTTTATTAGTTACCGGTATACTAACCTAGCTTATCCTCTTAGCTAGGATCAATATTCAAAACCAATATCACAAACCAAACTTATTTACCACTTTCATTTTGTCCGTTGTGTGTAGTAATTGTAAAATTAAATCGAAAATATTATGTTTTTGAGAATTATCCTTCAGATTTGAATCTAAATCATTCAAATTGACGTCGTTAAATTTTTGTTCTAAACTATTTTTTAAAAAGACACAACAAACAGCCAAATGGATAAAATGATGTGGATTAAACATGTTAAACGTATAAAATACGAATTAAACAAATTAAAAAACAAATATATATATGTAAATGGTAACACTGTTTGATTCGTTTTGAACCGCAAAATTTGAATAAAAATAGTAAAAGGGTTTTAATCCACTCTTCCATTAAAAACCCCATTTAATTTATGATTTCATCCACAACCATGGTTAGATATATTATCTTGTGACTTGTTTGGCGGGCCGGTTTGATTATGGTAGATCAGCTAGTAGCCGATGATGGGGTTAAAAATTGTCGGTAAAGAGAAGCGTGTGACCACTTTCCAGAATATAAGACCATGTTTATTTGAGAAAAGAGACAAGAAACATTTGTTAGAAGAGTTAGATTCGTATGCTCCATATATATTGCCCATTGCTTTTGATTCAGATAAATCATAATAATACTCAAATCTTTTCTTTTTTTTTACATACAACTTGGCATGTGTGATCTTCTCGGTGACTCCGTTTAGATATTTTTCGAAATTTAATATAATTTAACTTATTATCATCTGTCCATTTTATAAAATTGGGGGATCTATATGGAGGAAGGAACAAAATCTCTCTCCGCAATTCATCATTGTCTATGAACCTTATATGACTCTATATGGCGGCCGTCCACTGTCTCTCTTTTCTTTCCGGTCCCTGTTTTTGTAATCTTATACTACTGTTTTTGTTCATATATATCTTATAAGTTTTCTTCGTCCAATTTCATATCTAGCTGTTTTTTCTTAAGGTATATTTTCTTAGGATTTAGCATTTATTAGAGACATGAATATTATATGTGAATTTGCCCCATTTATAAGAGTTCTAACAAACAAACAAAAATCTGGCTTCTTACACCAGTGATCAATGAAATCTATTTTAGAAAATAATAGTGCTGGACAAGAGTAAAATATAAGAGTAGATATCAATGCATTATTTCTGAAATATGATGATTCAAAACTGAATAGTTATCTAAATATCATTCTTTTTAAATATTTTAGACCAATGAATATTATGAAATAGGCTTCAGTTTTGTTTTATACATATACCTTATTGATTTGTGTTCAGGACATATTCCGGCTAGCTATATATACCCCCAATTTTTTAAAATATGGAATACCTGAATTTCAAAAAAAAAAAAAAAGTAATCAGATATCTATCCATTGACATCTGCCATATCTTGTTAGTTGCTTCTGATGGAAGGAACAGTTGATTTTTCTGAAAAAAATGTAATGTATTTATGAGAAAAGAAAATTTCCTAGTGATGGTACTTTTAATTTAGTGATCATAACTGTGTAGGTTTTGGTAGTGACTAATTTTGTTAGATGTCTTTTACAACTTAGAATTTAGATAGGGGCGTAAAGTTTTAGAAATGAATCTGAGGTTCTGTTGATAATTTAATAGAAGTAATCTACTTTTGCTTACATGAATTTATAGTTGAAAATATATTATCAAGTTCACAACATTTTATATGTCAGCATATATATGTTAAAAGAATTTAAAGTTTGGTTGGTAGAACATTAGATAAATATGTTGAGATGTTACCATAACGAAAAGACAACATTAGTGTATTTTAGAAGGAGATTGATAAATGTGGCATGATGTATTTTTTGAGAATCTGAAAGAACAAAACCCTTAAGAGCTCAGAGAAGCTAGGTGAGATCTCTGTCGCTCGTCTGTGGCTCTTTCTCACATCGATCTTTGTTTCCATGATCCAACGGTTCTGATTAGCTCGCTTCTCGAGAGCCCAAAAACAAAAAGAAAACTAGTCAAACATTATGATATTATTACTAGTCAAACTGTGTAACTTACAGCTCAAACTTTACTAGCCATTTTAACAAGCAAGAAAATAATAGGGAATACAATTCAAATAAAATTCGAGAACAGAATGAAAAATGGATATTAATTTAATTTAATTTCATATGAAAAAAATGAATTTTGATAATATATAGGTAAAAGGAAGGCAGACTCTGAGCACAAGTTCATTAAACATATGTTTCGAGATCAATGAACTTTTAAAATACTAGAGGTTAATTGTTTAGATTTTTTGTTGTATATATGGTTTAAGAAGACGTAAAACTTGATTGAGCTATTAATATCTTTCAATATATTATTTCGTGGTAAAGAGTTTTTTCTTGCCTCTATCACAATAAATTTCAGAACCGGCTACGGCTGAGAGATGCTAATAGTAGAATAGTGACAATGTTAATGGAATTACTAACGCCTAACGCTGCCTTTTAACCACGTAACGTAAGTCAAATTATGCGTTTAGAAAAGGATATTAGTGATGCCAATTTGTCAAGTGATATGAGTTTCTCTTATAACATAAGTGATGTTAGTTTCATTTTATTGTCAGTAATTTAATGTTATTTTCATTTGATTGTCACTAACTTATTACTTATAAGCATTTCAATCCCTTCCTATTATTTGAGAAATAAATTTGTTAAAAAAAATGTTGATGTGTTGTACTCACAACCAAAACTAGTGTTAATTTATTATAACATGTAAATATAACAAAGCAAAAATTTCTTGAAACTCGGATATGTTTAATTTACTCTAAAAATTTGTGTATATATTAGACGATTAGGCGATTTTATGAAGAATTTTTCACCTCCCTTGTTATCGAATCTTATTCATCTAATCAATGCTCCTTCGTGCCTATGTGTTTCAGTTTGAATCATGTTCTTGAATTCTCAGATTTTCAATTTCACACACACATACATCTTCATTTTGTGTTTAGATCAAGAGACTTCCGTTATTCAGTCTTTGTGTTTAACTGTTTTGTTTTCAATTTGGACTCCAAAAATTCGGTGGGATCTACAGAAGTTTGATCTCTGTTACTAAATTCCAGAAATTATATACTGGTTAAGAAATTTAGTGTGATATCTTAAGTTCTGTTGATGAAATTAAGCAAGTTTGAGTTTACAAAAAAAGAAAAAAAATGTAAGCTCTTCTTAAAGACCATATTGTAATTTTATTTTCTTAGCAAAATTACTAGAAATTCATAGTTAAAAAGAATAACTTCTTGACAAAGTAAAAAAAAGACTAGATATATTTATAAAATGAATCTAAAATTTTTGAAAGAAAGACCCACATAATTAGAACTATGTTAGGAATTTTCTTCAAAAACTTTCTATATTACATAACGGTAAAGACTGATTTCGGAGGATTGACAAAAAATGTGTGCGTTTATATATATATAGTTTTATTATTGATGGACTGACCCAATCTGGTAAGAAATGTAAAAGTTACGTAAAACCTTTTTGAGCCTGAAAAAGTAAAGTAAAAAGCATACTGCAAAGTCATGCAAAAGGCAGAGTACGGTTCATTCATGTACTCCTTTTTTCTTCTTGGATACTTACCGTTAAACTATCCAATAGTACAATTCATTTTCTTATCTACTGCTATTTATTACTCGAAGAAAACAAATGACTTTTTATGGCATGTGAATGTAAGGGTATCTAATATCTCCACACAGATTTATCTATACGCTTAAAGTAATGTTTTGATCAAAAGAAAAAAAAAAAACTGAGGATTCAAAACTCTCAAATGTTAAAATATCACTCCTTTTCATTATTTTTTCACATTTGCTTACATTTTGTTTTCCGAGATCTATGAGATTTATCCCGACATCCATATAATTCTAACTATTGTAGTATTGTGTTCTTGAGGGCACATTTTTACACTGTTATGTTTGTTTGGGATTGTATGTACTATACAGTAAACGAGGTAAAAGAACTAATGAGAAACATATTAAGGATGATTGTATACTCATCAAAGATACTTATGCATGAATAAACTGGCATGGATGCTGTTCATTTTTCTTTTTGAGATTAATAATTGGATGTAAAATGAGCTGTTCAAAATTTTAACCTTACTAGGATGAAACAATATTAGAGTTAAATACACAAACTCCAAGTAAAATACCAAAAGTCTAAAATATCTCCACTTAAATTAAAATCATACAGTGACAAAGACATCGTATCTTTTATTTACCTTTGACATTTTGCATCAAAATAAAAACATGTTTTCTCTCCAAAATTGCAGAGCTTTTACCTTTGCTAACAAACATATTTTTGTCTATTTTCAACCAAAAATATAAAATCACATCTCCTGATTCACGTTTTTCAGTAAAGTTTCTTACCAAAAATATGGAAATGTTTTTTTCACAAAAAAAAAACTTCGACATTTTTCCAACAAAAAACGTGAATAATGTATATCCGGAAAATATTGTGAAAACCCGTTTTCCTGTTAAAATTTGTGGAATGACTGTTTACACCAAAATTGTAGAATCATATTTCTTACTAAAAGTTAAGGATTCACATATTTTAATTATTTTTGAATTTATCAAAACAAATCATGAGGAGCACTGTAAACAAAAACAAAACTAATTTAATATTTTTAAAATGAGGCATATCTTTTTAGTCAATTTGTTAGCTATTTCATCTGGAAGCTACTATACATAAACAAAGTTGCATTGATATGCAACATCTGAATGTAAAAACCAAAATTAGAAACAAGCAACATCTAAATGCTATCTCAATGCTACATCCCAAAAACAAAAACACTTGGCCTGAATGGTTTGGTCAACAAGCCAATATTTATCCTCTCTTGAACTGGAATAGAAATAATATTAAAGCGTCACTTATTTTTTAAAAAATATGCATAAAATCTTAGTTAAATTTTTATTCATTCATACAGAAAATATATTAGAAATTTTCTAACTAATAACCTAGCTCATCAGCTGTGCTAGTGTCATAACTGTGTCACCACCTGGACTCGATTCCATCATAATACTTAATTGTTGAATTGTTGATTATAAAACAAACTAATAGCTAAATAATGGTTCCATGGCATATGATTTTAGATCAGATAAGATTCATATATGAATAAAAAAAGCCATTATATGCACTTTGGTAAGAAAGGAAAAGAAAAAAAAAAAAGGAGAGGTTGATCATATTCACATTCCATATAAAAATGTACTAAAGTAGTAGATTATTGTTTCTATTAGATCATCTAGCCAATTTTAAAATTTGAAAAAAGGGATTGTCTCTTTGTGTGTAGGGGTCCTCAATGATCTGTAAAATCTGATGAGAAGGAATTGAATAAGTTTGGCAATACTGAGGTGGGGATCTTTTCTTCCTTTGCCATTCTAAACCTATCTCTTCTCTTCACTCTCTCTCTCTCTCTAGATCTCTCTACCTCCCATCTCTCAATCATAGATGGTCTGATCTTCCTCTCTCTCCTCTGAGAAGGATTACTATTGTTGGATCACATGCAGTCGAAAAGATCACGAGTTACATTTAGTAATATACTAGGGTTTCAAAAATATCTACAATTTGTTTTGTGATCAATTGAGTCAACTTACGTTATTAGTAAATAAAATAAAGAATCAATGTTAGATCTATTAAGAACATGAATGGTTCATCTGTTAGTACCCGCAGCGGTTGCGTTTGCGGGTGGTAGCAGTTATTAGTGGTTTGTAACAATCACAACAACCACTTTATATCACTTTGTACCGCTCCACATCCCTAAAATCTAAAAGCTGTTTTCCACAAGTGTTTGCGGTAGTGAGCGGTTGCGGTTGGCTAAGAAAATATTTAAATAAAATTTACATAGATTTATATGGAAACAAATATAAAAATATATATATCCCAATTCAAGTTACGTAAACTCATGCCATTACAAATATTACAAATATAATACATAAAATTAAATATCTATATTCCACATAAACTAGATATGCATCTATCACATATCTTTTACTTTAACCTAATAAACTAGTAGTATAAAAGTCGATACACTCAAACCTAATATATAACTTGTATAAGTGCAAAATATTCTTCAGAGACGACGGTATCATATTTTTCCTTTTTGCTATATTTTTGTAATAGTCATGCTAATTTATTTTTCTTCCCTAACAATCTTTTGTCATATTGGTGCTGCAATTTGAGTCATGGTTTTAAACCAAACGAATTCTGAGTCTAATACAAAAAACTTAGTGAATCATACATACATAGTTTATAAATTATCAGACTGCAATTACTTGATTTTTTAATTGTATTTTCAAAAATTTATATGGTCGGATGAGCTCACATACAAATTACTTGAAAGGATAACTATAGATAAACAAGATGTGGCCAACAAGGGACTTCTTTCTGTCCTTTCCAAAAAAAAATCATAAACAATTTAATTGATCATTTTGCAATTAATTTGGAGTGGAGTCACGGTTGGATTATTTGAGAAAACTTTATAGTATTTATAGAACCAATCCAGAAGATCCACATCTTGGAATAAATTTGTGCAATTTGCTACACTATTCGATACAGTTTTTGGTAATACACCCAATGCATGAAGTGCTTTTAGATAATTAAAGTTGTTATTTTTTGGGTTTTAATATTTAATAATGTTCAACTAGAGTTTTTTTTAATTATTATTATAATAAAAATATTTTTAACTAGAATGATTTATATAAGAATTTATAGTTATAACTTTTAATATATTGTTAATGTATACTCATCCACTATTACAATCGATGGCAACCAGTCAGAAATATTCCGCAAATTCACCAATTTTTAATCGCTACACCAGTCATATAAAACGCTTGATAACACACACAATCGCAACCCTCTGCTTCCGCAAACTCCCACCATCACTTTTTTCTTGACGTTTTTCTATTCTTTTATCTTTAGAAAATGATAATTTTGTTCGGTTTGGCTTTCAGAAACATTTTAATATATATAAATGTTGATGTTTTTTTTGTCAACAATTATGCAATATGTATTAAGCTGGACTCGAACCTAGGCGGTGACACAGTGACGGCATTAGCACAAACCACTAGGCTACAAGTCCTGGTCATATAAATGTTGATGTTAGAAAAAACAAAGTGCTGATTGAGTTTCCTTTAATTTTCAATTTCTTTTTTTCAATTTAGTTAGCTATTAAAGTTAACTTTAAAAAATGTTGATTGAAAATTTTAATCTTGTCTTACATATACTTATTTAAAATTTTATCCTACTAATACTTTGGAGGTAAATGGTTACAGCTGAATGTTGCTGATTTTTGCTGAATGCAGAATATTACATAATTAAAATATAATTTGTTGCGAAATATTGCTGAATAACTAGTAAGTCAAATGGTAACAATTGCTGAATCTGGCATAATTTTACTGAATATAGGAGAACTAAATATATATATATATATATATATATGAGTTGGTGTTGGAATAATTGTATAATATAGTTAAATAAATATTTAAATATATATATTTTACTGAATGTAGCTGAATCTGGCTAAATTTTTCGGTTGCAAATGATAACAGCAGAATTGCTAAATTCAGCTGATTTTTGTTTTTGTTATCAGTTACCCCCTTTATAAAATATAGACTAAACAACCAATTTGAAAATTTACATAACCTTTTTTAGTTCTTCTCTGATACAGTATTATTGTTAGTTTCAAGGGTATGAAAAGAACATGGGAAATCCAAATTTTGACTTTTTTTTCTTCTGTAATAGAACCTTGAGATGTAGGAAACCCTAGATTTGAAAAGACTACTTGTAAAAGGATCTTATATGTTTCAATTATTATCATGATTTGTGTGGCTCTCAACCTCCAAATATTTATATAAATGTGTTTTTAAGAAAATAATTTTCTGTGTCTCTCTAGTGGGGTAAACGAATTACAGATAGGGTTTGTTCTGAATGGGGTCGTCCAGTACTATTCCACATACGCACAGTTTGTCTCATGTGTTTGGTTTTGTATGGGTGCCATGGACTCACGTGAACCTCTAAATTATTAACTTACATGTATATTTTAAACGACTACATATACATATTTTCTTTTTTACATTTTTATAACGAATGACTCCCTGTTTTATTTATATATCTATCGGACCCGGCTCAATGAAAAATAGGGCCCTGAGCTAAATGCGAAAATGGACCCTAATATCTAATTAAAATTAAAAATAAAATAAAATTGGACCCTATTTAACATGAAAAATATTTGATATGGACCCTGGACCCGGTGCAAAAGCACAGCTCGCCTACCATCAGAGCCGGGCCTGATATCTATTGTCCTAAACTAACCAAGATCATATTAATCACCATATCGAATCATACCCATAAGTTTTAATGAATATAAACATATATAATAATAATAATTTCTTACTCTTTTTCTTCTTTCTGTTAAACTTTTTACTCATATATTTGTTATGTTTAAAACACTTGTATACTAAAAGTTTGTTGTGGGTACTTTACGATCGGACTGGTCCGCAAGTTGGATACAAATATCACTATTTTATCCATGTCTTTTGAAATTCACTGTACAAGTTGATGTACATAGACGTATAACACTAGACTCACACAAACCATATATTAAAACTACCGATAAATATATAATAAATACCCTGTGTTTGGCTCGTGTCTCATCTCATGCCCTTTAAAAAGGATCAAACATAGTATAGCTTGGACTCTTTTTGTCGTCTATGATCTCTCTTGATCTCTCATTTTACTTCCTCTTTTTGTGTTTTCATCTCTGTCTCTCGTCAATGGGATCCAATTTCCACTACTCTATAGATCTTAACGAAGATCAAAACCATCATGAACAACCCTTCTTCTATCCTCTTGGATCATCCTCGTCGCTTCATCACCATCATAATCATAAACATCATCATCAAGTTCCTTCTAATTCTTCCTCTTCCTCCTCTTCCATTCCCTCTCTCTCCCCTTACCTGCCTTTCTTGATCAACTCGCAAGAAGATCAACATGTTGCCTACAACAACACTTATCATGCCGATCCTCATCTCCATCTCTCTCAAGCCTTAAAGGTATATTTATGTTCATAATATAGTATATCAACCTTATTAGTGTGTATGCATACATGCTTTTCTTGAATGATCTTTCTTTTTTTTTATGTTGAAATCATCCTTGATTGTGTAAGGAAAACACAACGAAAATTACTCTCAAATTTGTATTGCAAAAATTAAAAAAAAATTATCTAATGGAAAGGGGGATCTTAAAAAAAACATACTATATGTTAACCTTGATCGTTGATATTATATTTATCAGGCCAAAATGTTAATGGCCAACGGTGGATCATCATCATCATCATACGATCACATGGTGCCAAAGAAGGAGACAAGAGTGAAACTAACCATAAGGAAGAGAGATCATCACGAAGACAAAACCGATTTTCTTCCTCAAAACCCGACAAAACCTGATTCAGAATCCGACAAGTGGATGATGTCCCCAAAGATGCGGTTGATCAAGAGAACGATCACCAACAATAACCAGCCCACTGATCACACTACTAATAAAAATGATCACTACCCTCCGAATCATAATACTCATTTCCAGGAAAATCGCGATGAAGATCTCAAGAAAGTCTCAACCAGGACGACCACAACTACAGCCACGGAAAACCGGTACAATACAGTCAACGAGAATGGTTATGGTAATAACAATGGCGTGATTAGGGTTTGCTCCGATTGTAACACCACCAAGACTCCTCTTTGGCGAAGTGGACCTCGAGGTCCCAAGGTAAATTAATCACACTTACATTAACCTAATTGTTTTTATATAATATCCCTGACTATCTATTTATATACACACCTAAGTTTAATTTCATATTAGTAAAAAAATAATTATTTTTCAAGAACGTAAAGATTAATTATTTTTGTATGGCCCTCTTATAATCTTTAACGACAAATATGCACACTAATTTTTATTTGTTATTATTACAGTCTCTTTGTAATGCATGTGGCATACGGCAAAGAAAGGCGAGACGAGCCGCTATGGCTGCGGCTGCAGCAGCTGGTGACCAAGAGGTGGGTGCAGTGCGGGTGCAACAGTTACCTGTGAAAAAGAAATTGCAAAACAAGAAAAAGAGATTAAATGGAGGAGACAAATACAATCTTTCTCCTCCGGTGGTGGTCAAGGCAAAAAAGTGCAAGATCAAAGAGGAGGAGGGGGTGATGGTTGCCGCAGATTCAGAGATCAGCAAATCAACAACGTCTTCTAATTCATCAACTTCATCGAACAAGTTTTGCTTCGATGACTTGACGATAATGCTGAGCAAAACCTCAGCTTATCAAAAAGTGTTCCCACAAGATGAGAAGGAGGCTGCGGTTTTGCTCATGGCTTTGTCCTATGGAATGGTTCACGGTTGATCAGATAATCACACTATTTTCTTACTACAAAAAGGAGGTTTATTTTTATAATTATATACTATTTATAGTAGTAGTAATAATGATTGATTGTTAAAATCTTAAAGTGATTAATTTAGTTTTTGCAGCTGGTCTAATATCAGGAGTCAAAACATTTTATAGTAAGAGTGTGTGAGAGTTTACTACAATAATTAATAGCTCTTTTTATATATTATGGGAGATTTTGGTGTAGGGGTTGTGTTGTGTTTTTTGTTTCTTGATGGGAGCATGGATCACCTGATAATGTGGGTGTTCTTGTTCGTTTACATCTTTATATTGTGTAACGAGATTTGAGAAATAATATAATCAATTAAGCGTAATTTTAATTGTCCTTTTTATTTATCTTTATATACATATCATCACAACTAGGATCAATCATATATGTAAGTTGGTATCGTTCGGAGTTTATATAGATTTTTTAAGTCCATACTAAACATGTGAAATGAGAAAGCCATTCAATTTACTTAAACGAATTTTAGATATTTAAATTATTATTGGATTTATTTGTGTGTGAAAATATACTGAACACAAGATATGTAAATGGATGAGGGCAAAGATGGATGATATGAGATAATATGAATGTTGATATAAGACAAGAGATCATGTGTGAAGAAGATAATACGTTTGTGTTGCATTTTAAGGCAACGACATCAAGTTAAAAGAGATCTTCACAAATTTGTAAGCCCACATCTTTTTCAGCTTCTGTTTTTCCTAAAAGTAATTTTCCTAGTTTCTTAAGAAAATCGTTGAGGTTGACCTAATTAGCTAATTCAAACGATATGTATTATTTTTTTTTTTTTCTCTTGTCTTTAATTTATCTCTTTTGCATTTTTACTTACGTGACTGGCTCGCTGGTATGGTACTTTGCCATGGCAATCATGGATGTATGACTTAAAAAATGTAAACTGTTTGACAGTTTAATAGTTGACTATATATGTTTGAATGGAAAAAAGCGAATAAAATATTTAAGTGGTCTTTAACCAGTATCAATAAATAATAGAGGCTCATATCAGTAACAAAATCATCATATCTTCCTCTCGACCTCTCTTTTTTTCTTTTTTTTTCTCATCTGAAATAAACTTATATGACACCAAAATCCAGTTTACATACAAGTTCAAAGAAAAGAGTTAAACAAGTTCCAAAAATCAGTCATCAACAAGCCTTCAATCTTCTTGTACACTTCAATCTTCAAACAGAGTTAAGACTCTCAAATTCAAACACAGTGATAAGCCAAGATGGGGGACCAGTTTGAACATAAGATTGCATTCGATCTTGTTTGGTAACACTCTTGGCTATGAGAGTAGTAGCTCTATTAGATTGATTGTTTTCCACCTCCAAAGTCGAGAATGGAATAGATGTTAAAGCTTGCTTCACTTGTTCTAATTCCCAAAGAAAAGATGGCCATGCTTTTGGAGGAATAACAGCTCCCAAGACATCCAGAGCATCCATAGCGAAGACAATGTTACTCAATCTATGACTGCTAAGACTTT
>OVAP01000213.1:4755-42932 GCA_900406295.1 Aurinia saxatilis | reverse complement strand
GCTTCACAATTGATGATGCTTTATGTGATTCCGGTTCTTTTGTGAATGTTATTTCTTCAGAAATGGTGGAGGAATTGGGAATCACGGGTATGAAGCCAAATTCGACCTCCCTTACTTTTGGAGATGCTTCTACCAAGTATCCAAAAGGTATCATCGAAGATTACCCACTAAAAGTTGGCGATTGCATTGTACCAACGGATTTTGTCGTCTTGGACATGGTTGATTCTAAAAAGCGACCTCTCATCCTTGGAGCTCCTTTCCTCACGACGGTGGGAGCCAATATTGATTATGTCAAGAAAGTCATGGTGCTCAAGAATGTCAACGATAAGGTTCGCTATGCTATTGAGCCTCCGCTTGGATTTTGTGGCACAATAACGACCAACAAAGCTACCATAGAGCCAAAGGAACCGGATAAAGTTAAGGATGCTCCAACTCTTGTTAAGGGTATGTTCGAGGTTGGTATGAAGCTGGTTGATAAGTCCAAAGTGGTCATGGTTGAAGGAGTGGATAAGCTCGGAAGAAACCTCAAGATGTGGTTCCTTTTGTCAAGAAAGCGAAGCCTAAGAAGAAGAAGCTTGAGAAAGCTAAATGTGTACCCCGTGAACTGAGACATCAACCCCTTACCTTTAAACCATTGATGTTTATTGATGGAAAACTCAAGTGCAAGGTGGTTGGTAAGGCTGGAACAAAACCATTCGCTAAGGCTCGAATTCTCCTTCCACCGGATACTCAAGACCAACAATTTGGGTATGATAACGGATTCTATGGCTCAAGTTTTCGGAATAAAGCTCAATAAAAGAGGACCCTTTCAAGATGGTTCTCTTCCCCCATAAAAAGCCTAGTATCCTTTTTGCTCGGTCAAGCTAATGACATTAAACAAGCACACTTGAGAGGCAATCTTATGACTATCTTTGTACATAATTTTTTATTATTATTTTGTACTGCAATTTTTTAGGTCTTTTCAGGCCTCTGGAGTTTCGGGTGTTGGTTTATGATCTTGCACATTTGGTTGATCGAAAGGAGTAAGTTTGGGGGAGTATAGTCGGAAGTTCCAAAAATAACGGTCTGATTGAAACAGTGATTTGGAGACCTTTTTCTTGCCTTTTGGAGCGAAATTTTCACCAGGAGCTAGCGTCATCAGTCAGCTTTCTAATGAAAGAAGAACGGAGTCATTTGCCTTTATGGATAGGAAGAGACGCCCAATTTACTGATCACATGCCCAGACAACCGACAAGCAAGTAAAACTCGAACAAACCAAATTCTTCATCATTTCATCAACAAAACAAAGCCACAATGCCCATTTAGATCCCAATGAGGTACCATTCTTCACCATTCTATATACCATTACATATTTTCATTGCATGTTTTCTTATTTTTGGTTCTCTTCCCCGACTTTGATATTCATCGGGACGATGAAGTTTAAGTTTGAGGGTGGGATCTAGTAGCTAATGATCATTTTAGTTATGTTGTTTATTCTTTTCATGCACTGCATTGTATATTGTTAAAATTCATAAAAAGTTTGAAAATTTTCGAAAAACCAAAAAGATTTTTCTCTCTTAGCATAAATTTTCATGTCATTTTGTTTGTCTAATTTATGATTGAATTTGCATTAATCATGACTTTACAATGATGAGATTGCTTTTAAATGCTAGATTCTTACACTTGCTCGACCAATTGTTTAGTAGTTCTAGTTGATCGAGATCGCTATTAGCATCTCGATCAAGTTGTTTAAGCTTCTAGCTTTGTGAAGGCAAGTGGATTTGAAAGCTTCCCCTACCTTATTTGAACTTAATTTTGACTAATCTTCTCATTTATGGCTTCTTGATCAACTTGTGGATCACCTCAAAATAATCAAGTCATCTTATCCTCTTCACCACTCTCCAATGACTTGGTTAGCCACCTTCATCTTTAAGGTTGGTTATAAATCCCTACCCCAAAGAACCTTAACGTCCTTTCAACCCAACATTACTCTTGTGTGGTAGGCCATTTCACATTTCCATAATCATTACTAAAATCTCTTGAGAATTGAAGTGACGAGTACCTTTCTTCCATTAAGAATTAGTCGCATTGGCTAATCTAGGAGGGTTAGAAAATTGTTAGTCACATGTGAGATTGTGGATTTGAAAAGAGTTGATGAAAGAAATATTGAGGGTTTAGAGTAAATTTGGGGGAGGGGGGTGAGAGAAAAAGAAAGAGTGTGAAGGGGAGGATTAAGCCAAAATGGCTATGAGTTTGAGAAATCTCAAGTGTTTACCAAACACCCCCAGAGTGCACTAAAATAAAAAGCCTATACCCACCAAAGAGTCTAAACACAAAAGTGTAATCCCCTTGTTAGCTAAAAGAGGCAAAAAACCAAGAGCTAAATCAAAGTATATAAAAGAAAGGGTCAAAAAGAGTGGAAGAAAAAGGCTAGATCATTCAAAATAAGAGCTCTCTAGGTGGTAAGATGTATTGAGAAAGGAAAAGTAATCAAAATAGAGTGATAGGTTGAGAGGAATGAATGTTGTTGAGAGTTGGGAACGAGTAGAATGGAAGAAAAACTCGTAACATCAACACTTCTTTTCCGAGTGCTTTTGGATAATGAGTTATGCTTGTTTTGAGACAGGTCACTAAGCATTTAACCCCCATTACAAATCATGTAAACCTTTCTCTTTACCATGCCAAACTCATTGATCAATTGTCCATTCTTGAAACCGTACGCACACAAGTTAATGAATGTCAAAGGGGGAGTTGATTTGAGCCTTGTTGGAGCTTAGTCTAGTCGTCTTAGACGACTTTGCTATATTTGCTTAAGCTCGATGACTAGAAACTTCCCTAGTGAAAAACTAGCATTACTTCGAATTGGTTTGGTGTGTTTAAGAGTCTCATCTTGATAGCTTTGTGTTCCCACTTTCAAACTTTTATTTCGACTTGGTCTTTTGGTTGTTGCTTGTGGACAAGCAAAGACTAAATTTGGGGGAATTGATATGTTGTATTTTAGGACTGTTTTCATGGTTGTTTTACATTCATTTAATCTAGTTTTGACTCATAGGTTGATAGTTTACCTTGCATCTAGCTACATTGTGCATTTTGACTTGCATTTAGTACTTAGACTTGCATTCTTGCATTTGCATAGCATATTTGCATGATTTAGGTACTTCTTGGGCTATTTTGGACATAGTGGAACTTGGACAAGGTGCAAGAAGGACCAAGAGATGAGCAAACAAGCAAATGATCAACCAAAGATGAAGAAAAGGACCAAGATTGAAGAGATGTTCCTGGCATCGGGTGCCACCCGATGTGAGCACCCGATGTCGGGTGCATTTTTGGCCTCCAAAAGACCATCTCTTGTGTTGTTGGCATCGGGTGCCACCGATGTGGGCACCCGATGCCAGACACACACTTATGCTTCCCAGATTTGTTTTGTTGACTTTTTTTGTTTCTGTTGACGTTTCTGGGTTTTGCCTATAAATACTCTTTTTTTGTTGTTTATTTAGAAGATAACCTTTACCATAAACAAAAACCCTATGCTCTCTTGTAATCCTATTAGATCTTCTCTTTTAAGATTCAACGATTTGATATTTGGTTTGGCAAACTTTTATTCTCATCTTTGATCATGTCTTACCTTTCAATATCCTAGTTTTCTATGGTTATGTGTGAGTAGTTTCTCTATTGATCATTGAGTATGGTAGATTAGGGGTAATTAGTGATGGATCTTGAGTTGTGGGGTTAGTATTAGGGATTCCTTAAACATTTTGTAAGCTTAATGTTATTTCTACTTTGATCACCTAGGAATAGATGTTACTCATTTCTCACCCCCAAAAGGTGTTTGATGAAATGCTTGAATGAACAAATGTTTGGCTTTGTCATCTTCGCCATTGGTAAATGAGTCAAGGTGCTTAGTGGTTGATTGGACTTGAGTTTTCTTGCTTGAATTTCATAGATTTGTCAATTGGAAATTTGGTCAAATTTATGACTTTCAAAGGGATTAACACCAAAAGGATTTGTGTTAATCTATAGATTAGAGGTCCTTTGCCTAGGATTGTGCTTTTGATTGTTAAACTAACCCCCACAAGGTCAATTACTAGTTACCCTTAATCGTTATTGCCATTACTCATTGGTCAATGCTTGTTTAATTTGATTTCTTAAACCGTTTAAGCTTGTTTTAGTGTTTTTACTTGCTCTTTATTGTTAGTCTTTTTCATTGCTTATTAGTTCACTTAGTTAATGCATGTTTTAAGTTTGAATTTGAAAACCAAACTCTTTGATTGCTTTAGATTAATAGGAATTTGATGTGCTTATCGCATTAATTGTTCTCCCAAGTGGATTGACCCTTAGTCTATACTACGACTACTCAAGTGAGTTGTGGTTAGCGAAATGTTTTAAACGCTAGACACAAAATTTCTTGTTCAGTTTGTTGGGTATTCTCTTACTCAAAGTGCATTTTTTTGTCTTGATACTTCTACTTCTTGCATTTATATCTCTCGTCATGTTGTCTTCCATGAAACCATCTTTCCTTTGCTTCTGTTTCATCTCAATACGATTCCTCTTTGCCACTGCCAACCGAAACATTAGACTCTAGTTCAGCTTCACCCTCAGCTTCCTTAGTTCATGTCTATCACTCGCCACTCATACACACGTTGCCCTCAGACTCGGCTCCTTCTCCTCAAACGGTGTCTACTCAACCCCTATACACACCATAATCTTCTAAAGCTCCTACTGAGTCTGCCTCCCTGTCCTCGTCTACTCATGTGAATGAGCCCGTCAGCCCATCATCATCTAATGCAGGTTATGTTTCTCCGGTTGTTGCAGCTCTGTCAACTGAAGAATCTGCTCCGTCTCACGATCCCCTTGTGAATCTCCATCCTATCATGACGCGGACCAAGAATCATATCCACAAGCCCAACAAGAAACTTGAGCTTATGGCCCAAATCACTCAAATTGAGGCCAAGAGTGTTGCTGTCGCACTTCATGACGCAAGATGGAGGTGAGCTATGGGCAACGAAATTGATGCACAAATTAGACACGACATATGGGATCTTGAAGCACCAAACAAGGCACATAATTTTTTTGGTTGTCGTTGGGTCTTTACAATTAAATGTTTGCCTGATGGTTCTATTGACAGGTTCAAATCTCGCTTAGTCGCCAAAGGCTTTTGTCAGCATTTGGAGTGGATTTCTCTGAAACCTTCAGTCCTATCATCAAGCACGCAACGATACGGTTGGTTCTTGTTGTGGCTGTTGCTCGTAATTGGCATTTCGGTAACTCGATATGAACATTGCCTTTCCTCAAGGTAACCTCAATGGGGTTGTGGTTGTGTATATGACTCAACCGCCGGGATTTGTTGACAAAGATAAACCAAACTTTGTGTGTCGTCTCAAGAAGTCTATCTATGGGCTGAAATAAGCACCTCGAGCTTGGTATACGGAGCTCAAGATGTATTTACTCATAATTGACTCTACCAGATCTCTTAGTGACACATCCTTGTTCACATTTCGTTCTGGCTCTCATAGGGTATATATGTGATGGGGATTTAGTTTTTGTCCAAAATATGTCCGGCAAGTGCACGGGTCTCGCAATAGTACTTAGGGGTCGAATCCACAGGGAGCAGAGTGTACGTAGTAGAACGTCCAAGTTCACTCGAGCTAAGCAGCAAAATGAAGTGTTTTGTCGTTTTGGTCGATCGACAATGTGAACTGGTCGATCGATTGGAATACCTTTTGATCAATTGCAGATTATGCGGTCGATCGATCAATGCCTGAAAATGCTAAATACAAATGAAACGTGAGAAAATTCAATAATGAAAGGCGTTAGGAAGTCAGGCAATGCATCAAAGGATCACGGTTAAAATTATTCAGGGTAGTAACTAGTGTAAGTCATAGTCTAGGCTATATAGTTGAAATCACAAATTAACTGACTATCCTTATGGTTAGACTTAGCCAGTCTAGTTCAATTGGTATCCAAGTTAACTATAACATATATCTTTTCAGAAAGAGAACCTGTGGGCTGATAAACCAATTAATCTAGGCATTACGTTCAAGAAATCAAATTTTACTAAACTATAAGTAGTAAAGCTTTCACTATCAAGTTCTAAATCTATTACTCTAAGTGGTGTATTAGTAGCAGGTTTATCCTATGATTATATTAAGATCTGATATGAAGGTAAGCCTATAAACTAATCATTACACAACCTTATTGCCTATATACCAAACCATGATTCCTCCTTGTAAAACCCTATTCCTAACTAAAAGACTACTCAAACATAGTAAGAGCAAACATGATGACAATGAAAATTGCTTATTATAAGAAAGGATTTAGAATAGCTTCTCTGGAGTGCAGAGATTACAAACTTCGTCCTTGAGGCAATGATCAAAGCAACAATAAAATGAAGAAACAAGATAAGGAACTGAAAACTATTTAGCCTGGAAGCTTTTGAGTGTTTGTTGATGATTCTCTCTGGCTTCTGTCGTCTATATTTATAGGGGAGAGGGTCGAGTAGTTGGTCGAGATGAATCAGAAAGAGGATTTGAATAGGAATCCAAATATTTGTGATTACCGTATCTCAATCGATCGGTCGCCATTATTTTAATCGATTGGTGGATATCTGAAACTCGTCTTCTGAAGATTCAATATCTTCAATGATTATCTCCAACATATACTGATAACTCCCCAAATGCAACGGTCTTTATCTGAATTTGTTCTCGAAGCTTCCTTGAGATAATGGGGCTTGATCGATCGGTGGGCCTCTGCTCCTGTCAATTGGGCCTTTATTTCATGCAAGCTTCTAGATACACCTTCAATGATTTGGGTTTAACTTCTTACTCCTGAGGGCTAATGACTTGATTCCAAGCCCATGTGACAACTAACTCATGTGGCTTGATTTTCCTAACTCCTCACTTCAATCCAAAATAAACATCTTCTTCATCTGGGCCTAGACTTCTGATGTTGATTTGTTGGACTTGTTAGAAAATGTCCATTTGTGACCTAAATGCATTATTTTCACAAAAACACTTTGCAAACAGAAAAATGTGAAATCCAGTGGTTTATGTTTCAAATCAAATAGTTTCTTCATTAAAAACACCAAAAATTCATATCGAAAAGTGGTAAAATATCATCTTTATCAATATGCTCGTGTATGTTAATGATATTATTGTGACGGGTAGTTGTGTGAAGCTGGTTGATCGTATAATTGAGACTTTGGCCCGCCGATTCTCCCTCAAGGATATGGGTATGTTGTCATATTTCCTTGGCCTTGAAGCACATCTTAGTCCGGATGGTCTTTAACTTACTCAACATAAATATATTACTGATTTATTGGTCCGCACGAAGATGGAGAATGCTAAACCTGTTTCCACACCGATGTCAGCCACAGAGACCCTTACAGCTACAACGGGGACATTGATGGCTGACCCCTCTATCTATCAAACAACTGTTGGAAGTTTACAATATATTGGTCTTACGAGACCTGACATTGCGTTTGCCGTAAACTGGTTACCCCAGTATATGCATCGGCCTACTACTACTCATTGGGAAGCTGCAAAGCGAGTACTGTGATATCTTGCGGGTACTGCAACACGTGGTATCTTCTTCTCCGCCTCCACCCCTCTGTATCTTCATGCATTCTCTGGTGAAAATTGGGCAGGGAACCGTGACGATTACACATCCGCAAGAGCTTATATTGTTTACCTTGGTAAACAGCTTATCACGTGGGCTTCTAGTAAGCAGATAGGTGTTGCTTGTTCCACGACAGAGGCAGAGTATCGGGCTGTTGCTGACACAGCTGCGGAACTTTACGGGATCATGTCATTGGCGCACAAACTTGGTCTCTCCCTACCAGGTCCCTCGACAATATTTTGTGATGATATCAGTGCGACTCAGCTATGTGCAAATTCACTTGCGCATGAAACGCATTGCGCTTGCGTATCAGTTTGTTCGTGAGCAGGTTCAAGATGTCTCTCTGCGTGTATACATAGAAAAAAATAGCAAAAAATGTATACATAGAAGAAAATATTTCTCTCTTTCTATCTTAAACGCTCTCACCTCTCTCGTGCCCCTGATCTGATTTTCTTCTTGTAGCTCTGGCAGCTTCCACAACGCTGGAGCTGTCTTCCTTTTTCTTTTTTCTTCTTTCTTATTCATAGATCTATGGTGTCCCAAACTCATAAATTCATATATTAAAATCTTCCTCTTTTCCTTGGTGATTTCCTCTTCATTGTGATCGGTTCCTTAGATCCGGTGATTTCTTTGTTGGACTTCCTAATTCCGCGAGAAGTTGCAGTTTTAATTTGGTTTTGTCTCTGGTTGTGTGGGTATTGTCCTCGGATTTGTGAAGATTGGTAGAAGAGTTTATTTCACGGTCTAGTTGGTGGACGGGTGAAGCTCTCTCGGTCGCTTTCCTTTTTAGTTATCTTTTTTACTTGCATGTCTGGATCTTTGATTCAGGTTTATCCTCTGAGATTTAGATCTAACTTTTTTCCCTCTAAACCGTTTCAAATAAAACATCTTCTCTTATTTAATTTTGGCTCTATGGTGGATTGAGAAGCTTCATGGGGCTCCAGTACTTTGATAGCTTCTTTTAAGTGGTGCCTGCTTTCAATTTCGTTCCTTTTTTTCCAGTAAAGAGGCTGGCTTTATTCTAATGATTTCCCTTATCCCAAACCTTAGATTTTCGACATGCAAATCTTCAAGTTCAGTCTAGGTATTATGTTCGGTTTGTAATCTGGTTTTCACCTTGTCTCCAGTGTGTTTCAGACTTTGTCTCTTGAGTTGTGAAACCCCTAGCAGGCCGTCGTCTTCTTTACCTATGATGTCGATACATGTACGTATTTTGTTCTTATTTTCTCAAAACTTCTCGATATAGTCTTTTCTTAACTTGTTTTTAGTGTTAGATGTGATGGGAATTTGAGTTAGAGAAAATAGGCATAATTCTCGTTTGCATTTTTTTTTTGAAAAAAAAATAAAATTATATAGAAACAAATGTTTTACATCATACTGTAACTTTAATTGAGATTACAGCACAAAGACTTTAAAAACCATCGTTGGAGTCTCTCTTTGTATGGTCTATTGTTTTAATATTGTTTAATATTGTTTTATATTTAACTATATAGATCTTAAAAAATCAAACTAAGAGTAATTTTAATGTTATATATCTTTGATTAATTTTTATTATAAATAAAATAAGGGAAATAGTGTCATATTCAAAAATATACAAATTTTTCTTAATCACTCTTAGTTTGATTTGTTAAAATCTATACAGTAATATAAAACAATATTAAACAATATTAAAACAATTTATGATACAAAGAGAGACTCCAACGATGGTTTTTAAAGTCTATGTACTGCAATCTCAATTAAAGTTACACTATGCTGTTAAACATTTGTTTCTATATAAATTTAATTTTTTTCCAACAAAAAATGTAAACGAGAATTATGCCTATTTCCCTAACTCAAATCCCCATCACACCGAACACTAAAAACAAGTTGAGAAAATACTATATCGAGAAGTTTTTGAGAAAATAAGAACAAAATACGTACATGTATCGACATCATAGGCAAAGAAGACGACGGCCTGCTAGAGGTTTCGCAACTCAACAGACGAAGCCTGAAACACACGGGAGACAAGGTGAAAACCAGATTACAAACCGAACATGATACCTAGACTGAAATTGAAGATTTGCTTGTCGAAAATCTAAGATTTGGGATAACGGAAATCATTAGAATAAAGCCAACCTCCTTGCCGGAAAAAAGAGAACAAAATTGAAAGCAGACACCACTTAAAAGAAGCTATTAAAGTAGCCCCAAGTTAGATGAAGCTTCTTAATCCACCATAGAGCCAAAATTAAAATAAGACAGGAGATTTTCTTTGAAACGGTTGAGAGGAAAAAATGCTAGATCTAAATCCCTGAGGATAAACTCAAAACAAAGATCCAGACATGCAAACAAAAAAAATAACTAGAAAGGAAAGCGACAAAGAGAGCTTCACCCGTCCACCAACTAGACCGAGAAATTAACTCTTGTGCCAATCTTCACAAATCTGAGGACAAAACCCACACAACCAGAGACAAAACCAAATCTAAGCTGCAACTCCTCACCGGATTTAGGATGTCCAACAAAGAAATCAACAGATCAAAGGAACCGATCGCAACGAAGAGGAATTCACCATGGGAAAGAGGAAGAGTCTAATATATGAATTTATGAGTTTGGGACACCGTAGATCTATGAATAAGACAGAATAAAAATGAAAAAGGAAGACAACTCCAGCATTGTGGAAGCCGCCGGAGCTACAAGAAGAAAAATTAGATCATAGGCAAGAGAGAGGTGAGAGCGTTTAAGATAGAGAGAGAGAGAGAAATATTTTCTTCTATGTATAAAATTTTGTTTTATTTTTTTGCTATTTTCCCATATACAATATAAATTAATGTAAATGGAAAATGTTTAAAAAAAATTATATTACCTCGGTCGCAATTCGGTTCACCTCTTCCAGAGTTAGCTCGACGGGATCGCCATCGGGAGTCGAGGACTGGGAAGATACCTCGTCGACTCGAGAAGTGACCTGGCCGTGCAACTTCTCGACCCGTTTGGAGAGCCATGTTCCATCCGGCTTCCGATGGGTTTACTCATAAACATCCGTAATAGTTGCGGATCGTTTTTTCTTCTCGTCCTAAATAGACTCAAAATAAATAAATTAGTAGTTAGAAGTTGGTAAAAAATATAAGAAATACTAATTAAATAAAAAAATTGAAGTGACACTTACAGTTTTCCAGGCACGTTTTCTAAAAGATCATTGCACGGATCCATGTTTGGCGGGTTCGCCGTTCTCGTCAATTAGAGTAAAGCGACTATTTGAAGCCGAGATACGCTTCGCCTCGGACTTGGCCGCCTGCCAATAAGGCACTAGACCCGCCCATACTAACTTGTTGAACCACACGGGGATCGTAGCATCCCAGTCTTCCAACACTTTGACTTCTCTCGACCAACTTGATCGATAAGTCGGTCTTTCCCCTTCTTGTTGAAGGCATCTTGAAATGTGCCTGTGATGGCCAGAGCCCAGTAAAACTTTACTGAAAAAAATTTAAACAAAAACCGAAAAAATAACACATATTAGTAATTAACAAAATAAAATATTATAATAATATATATATATATATGAAAAACATTTAGACAAATTACTAACTGTGAATTGATGGAACCAACGCTCTTTGATGTGGAGCGGTACTTGGGACCAGTTTGTGTGTGGCTCTTTGAAATCCCTCTGGATGATTTCCCCAACCTTTGTAGCAACCATCCCGTCATCTGTGAACCTATAACATATTAACAAACTTATAAGTAAATGAATTAATTTTTTGAAAAAATAATAAATTACATATATATATATATATATATATATATATATATATATTACCATAAATAGCCCCCGCCTCATGATGAATGAAGCTTGTGCGGTAGGAGACGCCTAGCTTCGGAATGGAGAAGCTGTTGTAGGGTCATCTCAGTGAATGCTGGACCCTGCTGTGGATCCTCCTGTTGGGACTGCTGTTCAGCTGTTGTTTCGATTGCTGCTCCGGCTGCTGTTGCGTGCTGCTCCGGCTGCTGTTGCGAGCTGCTCGGGAGGCGTACGATTTTGGGATGGGAATGTGTTTCGCACTGATTGTGATGATGACAAACGACGCTCGGGATGGGTGGGCGGAGGAGTGTCTGTGTCATGTAAAAACCTATTGTAGTTACTCCACCTATCTGCCATCTACAATAAAATAAAGTACAATTGTTTAATTAATACGAGTAACGATCTAAAATGGCAGTTTAATTTGTATAAATCTAAGTTCCGTATAGCTAAAATGGCGGTCTCTATTAAATTCCTAACATAGATCTAATCCTAACAATTCTAAACTAATTAATACAAATTTTATAATAAAAAATAACTAAACTTACAATAAATATGCTTAGATCTCGGATTTAGAGAGAGAGAGAGAGAGAGAGAGAGAGAGAGGAGAGGAGTGGTGTGTGAGAATTTTGAGCGAGAGAGTGTGAAATGAGGAGCGTGGGTTGGGCGGATATATATATAGGGATTTCATATGTAAATGTAGAATGTGTTATATATTTCAGTATGAGTTTACATCATATATAATGAGATATACAGAAGGATTGGGGTTAATATAATTACAATGAGGACCCTAAGAGGATATTCTAGATGTCCTTAATACCCTCTCTCAAGATGGAGGGACTCTTGTGACTCCAATCTTGGAACATGCACTTTGAAAACGAGGTCGAGACAGCGGCTTAGTGAGGGCGTCGGTGAGTTGATCATTTGTTGAAACATGAGAAACATGTAGTTGACCAGGTTGAATCTGATTCCGAATAACATGAGAGTCCAGAGCAATGTATTTCATTCGAGAATGAAACACAGGATTAGCACAGAGGAATGTTGCTCCCACGTTATCACAATATATGATCGGTGAGGAAGGGATGCAGACGTGAAGCTCAGTGAGAAGGGAACAGAACCAACGGACTTCGGAAGCAGTGTTAGCAACAGAGTGGTACTCGGCCTCCGTAGATGAGCGAGGAACCCCTCGCTGTTTCTTCGAGGACCATGAAATGGGGTTACTGCCAAGATAAAGAATATAGGCATTCGTGGAGATGTAGTAATCCGAATATCCAGCCCAGTCAGCATCAGAAATGCATGAAGAGAAAGCGGGGAACGAGAGTCGAAGAAGATACCATGTGTGAGGGCGCCAGCGAGATATTGGAGAACACGTTTGGCAGCGATCCAGTGTTCGGTAGTAGGAGTGTGCATAAACTGAGACAGCCAATTTACTGCGAAGGAGATGTTCGGGCGTGTAAAAGCAAGGTATTGGAGACTGCCTACAACAGAACGGTATTGCAAGACATCATGGAGTGGTGTGCCACTACGAAGGCTAAATTTAGCCGTTGTCAGTAGTGGAGTGGAGACGGGCTTGGCATCGAGCATATTAGTCTTTGCAAGGAGATCAAGAATATAGCGACGTTGCATTAAGTGGAGACCAGCTTTTGTGCGAGTGGCTTCAACACCAAGAAAATAGTGGAGATCGACCGGGTCCTTGATGGAGAACCGAATAGCAAATGTGCGAAGGACAGTGTCAATAAGAGTAGAGTCCTTACCAGTTACCAGAATGTCATCGACATATATAAGTACATAGACAAGCGACTTTCCTTGCCGAAGAACAAAGAGAGAGGCGTCTGCAAGAGAGTTGATGAAACCATGCTGAAGAAGATGATTTTTAAGAGCCATATACCACGAGCGTGGGGCCTGTTTAAGGCCGTAGATAGCTTTCCGAAGGCAACAGACATGAGTAGGCTTATCTTGGTCAATGAAACCCGGAGGCTGAGACATGTAAACTTCTTTAGTGAGTTCTCCTTGGAGAAATGCATTATTAACATCAACTTGCTTGATTGGCCATGAATGTGTAACCGCAAATTCAAGAACCAGACGAATGGTGATCGTTTTCATAACCGGACTGAAGGTTTTGGCATAGTCGACACCATATTGTTAACTGTATCCTTTGGCGACGAGGTGCGCTTTGTATCGAGAGAGATCACCATTGGCATGATACTTATTCGTGAAGACCCATTTACAGCCTATGACACGTTTACAAAAATCATAGGGAATAAGGTCCCACGTGTGATTGACCGCATGAGCATCATATTCAAAAGACATAGTGAACAAAACGTTTTGTGTCTAGCGTTCAAAACCTTTCGCTAACCACAACTCACTCGAGTTGTTATAGTATGTTAAAGGGTCAATCCACTTGAGAGAATGATTAACGCGATAAGCACATCAGATCCTAATTAAGCTAAAGCAATCAAAGGGTTTCAAATTCAATCCTAAAACATGCACGGGATTGCAAAACAAGGTAGAATTCCACATATCTGATGTTGTCAAGGGCAATCAAGTATAAGGTTGCATTCGATAAGATGGAGGCAGAAGACAAGCTCTACAATGATCACTTCCTTGAGTTTGATAATGATACCAAAAGGATAGGACCCCCAGAGACAACTGACTGGAACAAGATTGAGAGATTAGTCAAATTTCTGATTATCTTTTACAACTCTAAATTGGTAGTGTATGCCTCAACTTCTTTGAATTCATACAAATGTTATGGTGAGATAGTCACTATTGAGAAGAATCTGCTAATTTTGAGCACTAGTTTAGACTCTGAATTGGGGATAAAAACTGATGTTATGTTAAGGAAGTTTGATAAGTATTGGGATGGAATGATCATAAGATGTTGATTATAGCTACAATTTTTTATCCGAGGAAAAAGATGCAGTTTGCTAAGATGTGTTTTGAGAAACTTTATGGCAAAGATAGCATAGAGGCTAAACATATGCATCACTCAGTTCTTAATGTCTTGCGTAGTATGTTTAGTGAGTACATTGCTAGCTTTGATAGAGGAACCAATGTGCAGTCATCACAGTCTACTCATATTTCATCCAACAGTGGTCAAGAGAATTCATTTGAAAGAATGGATTTGGTAGATGATTTGGGGTATGAAAGGATGAACTTCATGTTCAAGGAATTGGTTGATGAGATAGGAGTTGAAGAAACAAGGGCTGATCTGAAGATTTATTTGAGTAAAAAGGTTGAGAATCCAAGAACCATGGCAGGTGTAGAGTACGATGTTCTCTCTAGGTGGAAGGTGAACTGCATCAAGTTTCCAATTATGGCAGAGATGGCTAAAATGTGCTTGCAATGCAAGTTTCATCAGTTGCCTCTGAGAGTGTCTTCAGCACAAACGGTCAGATGATAACACCACACAGGAGTTGTCTTACTCATAACATGGTGGAGATATTGATGTGCTATCAGCAGTGGATGAAGGCAGACATCAAGGGTTCTGATTCCCGTGTGATCACAATGGAACAGATTCTTGCTGAATTTGAATTTGAGGACAAACTTAGTAAAGGTAACTTTGGTTTGATAATTTGATTAAATCCTTGTTTCATATATGTTATCTCTAATATTAACTTGTCGTTGTTTTCATTACAGAGTATGAAAGCTTGGAGATTCATGAGGAGTAAGTCACTACATCTATCTAATATATATATGCATTTTCGGCTAAGGTAACTTCAACTTTACACATTTGTTGTTACATCTTAGTTCTTACATTCTAATTGTAATAATACTAATGTACTTTCATTTTTTCTTTAGAGGAACTTAAAAAGAATTTTTGGAATTTGATTGTGGCATGGATTTGGATTCTCATCTCTTCTCTTTGTTTCAAGTTACTTTGTTTCACATTTTGTTTCAAGACTCTTTGTGTTTTTGCTGTTTCGGATTATGTAATTCCAATTGTTGGAAGTGTTTGAATGTTTGATTTGAGACTTTGGTTTATGAGTTCGACAAGAGTTTGAATTTTATGATGCTATTGGTTACACAAAATGTGTTCACATTTTGGTGTTAACAAGTTTGATTTATGTGTTAACAAATTTTGGTGTGTTAACATTTTTTTTTTTCAGGTACTTTGGGTAAAATACAAGTCTTTTGGTACAATTTTGTACCCAATTACCCGAACCGAACCAGAATTTCGGTTTAAAAAATATTTGAAAGTATGGATCCGATCCGTATCCAGTTTGTATCCGGTTAAACACCGGTTCTCGAACAAAATACTCGATCCGAACCAAACCCAGGTGGTCCCAAACCGAACCGAACCCAGGTGGTCCCGAATCGAACCCGAACCGAAATTTTGATAATACTCTTTGAGTAACCAACTCCCTATCCAAAATTACCCGATCCAAATATAACCGACTTGAATCCGACCGGGTACCCGAATGCCCAGGACTAACCCTTACAATATTAAGACAAATAAAGCTAATTAAAATCTTTACACTTAAATACTTGTTTTGTTGATGTCTTTGTTCTTTTGCCAAATTTTCTACGAAATTAGCTCATGAAAATGAAATCGCAACCACTTGTCACATTCATAACAATGAAGTGAAAGTATTTGTAAACTTTTGTAAATTATAAGAGATACCAAATAAGATTGATAGCTCATAGCACAATTGTTTATCGGTACAATTGTTTTTAATCAGTTGGACAAACGGATTCATAGAAGATAAAACAAACAAGTAGAACTAATACATAGTTTGAATGATAAAGATATTTGAATGAGAAGACAATACATAGAATGGTAGAAGCTCTAAAAATAACAAAATACATCAAAATGATAAAAGATTGATTTCAACCGTACAAGAGTTGAAATCGATCTTTCCTCTACCTTATTCAATCGGTTTATTCGGACCGATTCCCTCTTATCCGCCATAAAAATGGTCACCACTTTATCAAAAGGATAGTTTTACCAATGGGACAATATTTTTTCCTAAAATTGTAACAACAAGAAGTATATGCTTTCGTCGTCTCCACTTCACCTAAGACCCTCTATATTCAGGAAAGGGTAATGATGTCATTCACGAAACGTATAAAATTTATTCCACTTAATTAGACACAATGACACATGAATCGCCTTTGTCCACTCACGCACCGTCACGTGTACAGTTTTTCCAGTCTGGCTTGCTTCGTGAGAGTCATACTTGTTCCACGAGCCTCCCTCATAAAAGTCAACTCTGTTTTTATTTCGTTTTGATTAAACCCGCGAAGAATAGAAAAGGTCAGACAATACAAGCCAAACCTCACACACAATATTAAAGAAGAAGACGATGACGATGACGATGACGATGACGATGACGACGACTTTTTAGCTTCCTTTTGTTCTGCTTCTCTGTCTTGGTAAATCTATTGCTTAATTCCATACTTTTCTTTCACATCGATCTTTCTTTCTTGGTTGCTGGTACAAGTGATCCAACTCAGAAAAAGACAAATGATTTTCTTTATAACTTTTGGTTTAACGTGTCTTCTCTGTTTTTATCTTGTTAAACTACCTTCTTCACTTGTGTCTGAATCTACAACCTATTGCCTGTTCAAGTTTCCTTTCCTTGTTTGTTTCCCGACATAATAGTTCTTAACTTGTGATTTTATCCTTTGTCTTTTATCACTTGTTACAGAGATAGCTCCAACTTATTATATTTATCAAATTATTTATCGTTTGGGTTTATTGTTCTTGACCAAATAATTCATATTTGACGTGATGCAGATAGTAAAATCTCGGAGAGTGGAGCCTCCATCGAGTGGAATTGCTTCTGATCATTTTAGCCCATTTCAAAATATGGCAAACCGAACTGACACCTCACTACGCTGGTTTGTGACTTTAACCAGACTTTAGATATTGAATCATTGAGTTCATTTCGGATGATTGATTATTCATATTTTTTTCTTTTTTTCTTTTGCAGCCCGATTAGTAAAAAGTCGAATGAGGGAATGATGTTCATATTAGTAACTTTGGGAGGAATAGTTGTCGGATTCTTATTAGGAATTTCTTTCCCTACGTTATCACTGACTAAGGTAAGCCTTTGATTTACTTTCTTTAAGGAATTAATGTTTTGGTGTGATTTGTAAAGATGTCTTTCATTTTTTCTGAATATTTTTCAGATGAATTTTCCATCAAGCATACTTCCTTCTGTTAATACTGTTTATGTAGAAGAGGATAAGTCATCAAAGAGGAGTTCAGCAAAAGAGTTTAATTCAAGTGCTGCAACATTTCACAAGGCATGTTATTGTTTCTTCCTTTCAATATGACATATCTTTGTGGATAAGTTACAAGATTCATTGGATTCTGCAGATTTGGGTTCCATCGAATCCTCGAGGCGCAGAGATGTTGCCTCCAAGTTTTGTTGCAGCCGAATCAGACTTCTACTTACGAAGATTGTGGGGATGGCCTAAAGATGTATGTAACTATAGGACATCTAGGTTTTATGGTGATCTTTAAGCATCTATGATTTTTTTACTTGACTGAATCAAGTTTTTTCATTTCTGTAGGATTTACCGGCAGTGAAGCCTAAGTATCTTGTCGCTTTTACCGTTTCTTATGAACAGAGGATAAACATCGATGCTTGTGTCAAGAAAGTATGTATCTCTCTTTTTTGCTCTCTGCCCCTTTTCTTCTGATCTTTCAGCACCAATAGAAAAAGAAGAAGCTGAGATCATTTACTCTCTCAAAAGTTCTCAGATAATTTCACGATTGTTCTGTTTCATTACGATGGAAGAACCTCGGAATATGATGAATTTGAATGGTCTAAACGGGCTATACACGTTAGTGTCCCTAAGCAAACCAAATGGTAAGTAAACAGTTCCTCAGACCTCTGCATTTCCATTTATTCCAAGCTTTAGAGCCTTATGAAAATCTCTCTGTCATATGTTTCCATTCAAGGTGGTATGCTAAAAGGTTTCTGCATCCTGATATCGTAGCACCGTATGATTATCTATTCATTTGGGATGAAGATCTTGGCGTTGAAAACTTCGATGCTGAAGAGTGAGTATCTTCTTCTTTTGATTCTATCATCTCTAAGAATTTAAGTAAAAAATGTTAAGAAAGTTTTTGCTCATCTTGAAGGTACATCAAGCTCGTAAAGAAGCACGGTCTAGAAATATCGCAGCCCGCTGTGGAATCAAAGAAATCCATCACATGGAAAATAACAAAGAGAATACCTGGAATAGACGTTCACAAGTAAAACAAATTCAACTCTAACTAAAAAAAGGTCAAATCCAAGGTTAAAGCAGAGTAACTGAAAAACAGTTGTGTTCTTGCCAAATTATTTCACCAGAGAAGTCGAAGAGAAACCAGGGCGCTGCAATGACCCTCACTTACCTCCCTGTGCGGGGTATGGATCTCAATTTTTGTCAAAACCAACAATTCATACACAATAAATTCTTGAACTCATGGGTTTTTATGGGGTTTCTTGTTAGATTTATAGAGATTATGGCTCCAGTTTTCTCAAGAGATTCATGGCGCTGCGTGTGGCATATGATTCAGAACGACTTGGTTCATGGTTGGGGTCTTGACTTCGCGCTAAGAAAATGTGTCGAGGTTAACAATTCTAAGTTACAATATACTACCTATTCACAAAAGCATATAATTTCACCAAAACAATCTTGAAATTAAAATATGTAAGCTTTTGTCATGATACAATAAAACAGCCTGCATATGAGAAGATTGGTGTTGTTGATTCTCAGTGGATCATTCATCAGAAGATTCCTTCGTTAACAAACCAGGTTATTATATGATCAAAACATACCCTACTAAACACAGCTACATTAGTTACTAGCTTCGTAGTTTATAGTTGTAAACATGAGATAATGTTTTTATACATTGATCAGGGAACCGAACAGGAGGGGAAAACTGCGTTCCAAGGGGTAATCGAGACTATTTTCATTCATTTTCTACTTATACTAAGGATCTCGAATTATAGAGGTTCACACCGAGTTTAGCATTAACTACTGATTTTTTAATATATGTTTTGATCAGGTAAGGGATAGATGTAAACGGGAATGGACAATGTTTCAGAAAAGAATGACGCGATCAGAGCAGAAGTATTTGAAAGAAATTGCTCATGTGTCTTCAAACTCGACCGTTCGTTAAAACAAAATAGTGGAGAAACTGAATAAAACGTTTAGTGTTCAGATAGCATTCACAGGAAAAGGAAAACTAGAATGTTGATATGAGGAGCACATATACACACTCTTTGAAATGAACAATAGATCTTATGTTGTTCTTGAAACCCATGTAGTCATAAATAGTTAAATGAATCATTTCTTCTACTTTTAAATCGATATACATTCATTATACTGAGATTTTAGAACGCAAGTTATACTGAGATTCTAAAATGTAAATTATTACATAACAATATATGTAGCTAATTATACTGAAGAGGATAAAACAACAGATGTGAAATTACAGCAATTCTTTTGAAACATGCAGAGAAGAATAACCAATAGGGAAAAGAACTCAATGACACATATTTTAGTGAAAACTGCTGTTATGTAAAGCGAATGTTTAATCCAAGTAATATTTTATAAATGACCAACACGCCTTTATATCATTTTGTTCTTTTAAAAGTAACTACTATTATGTGAAGCGAATGTTTAATCCAAATAATATTTTATAAATGACCAATACGTCTTTCTATCATTTTGTTCTTTTAAAAGTAATTACAGGAAATGCCATTAGTGATTTTAGGAAACATGTCAAAATAATTATAATTACGGAAATGCTATTATGACATTGTGACGACATATTATAAAAATGGTCGTAGATTTAAGCTTGTGACATATTTGTTTTGTATGGTAGTGTAGTCATGAAAAGTTTCACAGATTTACATCTCTGAGATATTTATAACAAAAACTCTACCACATGCGATGACAGATTTAATTTACCATGACAAAATTTTTTTGTACGACAAATTTAATTTTTGAATTTTTGTTATGCGGTGCAGTCTTTTATATCTACGATAAATTTAATTTGTGTGGCAGATTTTTTTTCTTTAATGACGACAAATTTATTTTTTTATGTCTCTTTGACGGGAGACACGTTATATTGCAGGCTTACTTATTTCGTTGCCATATATTTTTTTTTGGTCCAGAAGTTGACATCGTTTGACAAGATATTTTTGTTGTCCCAGTTACGACATACTCATTTCTTATTAGAATAACAATTTATTCCGCAATAGATTTTTCGTGGCAGACATATTTGAATCTCTGGCATATTTTTGGTGGCAGATTTGTTTCACGTCATGGCAGACTTATTTAATTATGGATGGTTTCACTTCCACGAAATTAGGGTTTTTTTTAGTTTTCGCGGTTCCTCTGATGGTTGATTTGTTTAACGTTATGCAGACTTATTTAATTACGAATAATTCCAATTCCTCGAAATTAGGGCTTGTTAGTATTGATGGTTCCTATGGTGGAAAATTGGTCACGCTATGACAGACTTATTTATATATGGATGGTTCCACTTCCTCAAAATTAAAGTTTTGTAGTTTTAGCAATTCCTCTTCCCGAAAGTGATCGCGTTCCTCGTTTCCTAATGATAATATTTCACAAGTTCAATCACCAATAACAAATTTTGTATCAATAATATTTCTTTGACAAACGCCGACTGATTGGGTGCTATAAAACTAGGGAGCACGAGCTTTAAAATGAGTTTCGAGATGACTTTATACAAGACATTACAGAATGGTAGAATTGATACCTTTTAGCAAAAAACCTTTTAAGAAAAAAGATTGAATTCCTAAGACAACATCTTCCCGAACAATCGACCAAGCAGCTCGGAAGAATCAATGCTGAAACCATCGTGTCCAGGAGGTCTGTTTGATGGCACTGAAAAAATGACATCTTTAATTTCCCTAGGTGTAACTGCTTTCACCATCAATCATTTCCCTTAAATTTTCAGAGCATTTATATCCCAGGAGGTCCCTCAAGGCCTCCAAGGCCAGTTCAATAATTCCACTAGGCTGCAAGTTAAGAAAATCTTTAAAATGTCTCACCACTTCATCCTTTATTTGTAATGGACTCACTGTATACGACCCATCCAAAAGATGTAATTCCCGTATCTCGTTGAGTGCTTGACTTGCTTTCGCAGCCCGGTAATTTTTTTATTGTTCCTATCACCCACTTGTAACCAATGTAACTCTTCTTTTTTTTTTTTTTGGTCACCCATATAGGACTCTTCTAAATCAGAAAATTTGCTCCCAACGTGATGAAGCTTGGGACTCATCGGTTATAATGTCATTAGTAGGGTGCCACAAATTCTGGCTTTGCTTATCACATAATTCCTGAAAGACTTTCTTCGAGAGATCTCCAAACGATCCCTAGCAAGGTTTCAGAATTGTGGCTTGAGACCTTCAAGTTTCTAGAATAGGCGATGTAAGGCTGATGTTGAATGAAAATGCGTAGGTGTATGTTTCCACTATTGATCCACAATATCCTCAAAACTAGCTATCTTGGTAAGCAGGTTCAAAAATTAAAAAGGTTATCTCGGATGCATAGCCTCTTGCGCGAGAACCACTAATATATCATGGTTTTTAATTATGTTTTTTACAAGTTTTACACCATGATATTATATAATTTATCTAATTTATCGAGTCTATATTATTATTATTATTAGAGTCCAATGAGTCATTTTAGGGCAGTGGACGAGTTTGGAGCATTTGGTGAATTAAGGAAGAATTATGAAGCAAATGGATCAAAGTTTGAAGAGAAGAAAAGGCATACAAAGAAAATGGAAAAGTTCAAGAAATGGTGTCGATCAACACCACCTTGGTGTCATTCAACACCATGCGGATTTCAGCAAGCCTTTTCAAATTTGAAGATTAAACAATTTTCCATGATTACTTTTGGAATAAATTTAGTAATTTACCATTTCTTATATTCGTCCATGACCCTATAAATATAATATTTTAGCCATTGTTTAGGCTCATGCAATAATTCATCTTTGCGAGAGTTGTAAGGGAGTATATTTTCTAAACCCTCTTTTTGATATCTGAAGTTTTATTTCTTTTCAATTAATTCATGATGTTTTACTTAGATATGTCTGAGTAATTCTCTTGTTACGTTTATGGTTCTTAGGATTAGATTAATTTCTTTTAGCCATAAGTCTTAATTGGGGAACACCTTTAATTCTTCATCTATATTGTGCTTAATGGTAGCTCTAGTTTGATCACCTAGAGTTTAGATCTAGACTTATTATTATGCACGAAAGTGTTAATAATTGCTTGAATAAATCTTAGAAGAGCAAGTTTTCTATTGACAATGGAATTTTGTTTAGAAAACTTGTGAACAACTGAACCTAGATTTAATGCATATATAATTAATTCTTTTGAATTCAAAAAGGAATTTGGTTTGCTAGTAATCAATTATATATAGATAGCTTGCTCAAAGAAAGTTGGTTTGCTTTCCAATAGGCTTCATGTTTGAGAATTAGGGTGGTGTCTGTTTTTACGACATTCGACACTAAGACGTACTGGATGCATATTAGATTCTTCTCTGAAGTTCCGGCCTAAATCTTGTTTAAATGCTTTAACCCCCTGATAATTTACTTGTTACTATTTCAATTTTTTTTTTGAATTTATTCTGTCCTAGCTTGAATTAAAACCCTAACATTAGTTGTGTGATTATTTGGTTTAGGTGGATTCGGTCCCTAAGTACTATAACTCATATGTTGTGTACTTGCAGTTAAATACATAGGGTAAACTTTGTGTATCTCAAGTGATCGGAACAACCTCCTGGATCAAAAATACAATACACATCATGTATTTTTTGCAGCCATGCTGTTTAATCATATGTTATTGGAGATGGACAAGTCTTTGGACATTTTGGGGTTAGGAAAAAAGATTGGAAGTGAGAGAGAGAGAGAGAGAGAGTAGTGAAATGTTTGTTCTATTTTGAGTGGTAGAATAGTTGACTTTTATTTATGTTTGTGAATATTTTAAGTTTAATATAGATAGTGGTGAAAAGAAACACTGGAAATTTATTTTACTTGCTCAATTTCTGGATTGTCCATTTAACCCTAGTTTGCTGAAAATATCTCCCAAACTTTCCGAAAGTGTTCGAGATGTCTTATGCGTCCTATGTGTGCATTGTTTAGATTATGGCTTTGTCTTACTTACTTTTTTAATCCGTTGGATTTCAAACCATTGGGCTCCATATATATAATAAAGGTCTCCCCGGCGAGAACAACTGGTCACAAGTGATGGCGATGGGGACAGACTGGCAACAAGCGATGGCTACGAAATGGCCTTAAAACCCTAACATTAGTTGTGTGATTATTTGGTCTAGGTGGATTCGGTCCCTAAGTACTATAACTCATTTGTTGTGTACTTGCAGTTAAATACATAGGGTAAACTTTGTGTATCTCAAGTGATCGGAACAACTTCCAGGATCAAAAATACAATACACATCATGTATTCTTTGCAGCCATGCTATTAAATCATATGTTATTGGAGATGGACAAGTCTTTGGACATTTTGGGGTTAGGAAAAAAGATTGGAAGTGAGAGAGAGAGAGAGAATAGTGAAATGTTTTTTCTATTTTGAGTGGTAGAATAGTTGAGTTTTATTTAGGTTTGTGAATATTTTAAGTTTAATATAGATAGTGGTGAAAAGAAACAATAGAAATTTATTTTACTTGCTCAATTTCTGGATTGTTCATTTAACCCTAGTTTGCTGAAAATATCTCCCAAACTTCCGAAAGTGTTCGAGATGTCTTATGCGTCCTATGTGTGCATTGTTTAGATTGTGGGTTTGTCTTACTTTTTTAATCTGTTGGATTTCAAACCATTGGGCTCCATATATATAATAAAGGTCTCCCTGGCGAGAACAACTAGTCACAAGTGATGGCGATGGGGACAGACTGGCAACAAGCGATGGCTACGGAATGGCCTCAAGACTCTGCAGAGATAAAGATGGACTGCCTGAAAACGTCACCAGAGATGGAGATGGACGGTTCAGAAGCCTCACCGGAGATGGAGACGGAAAGTCTCTCTTCTCTTCCATCGATCCTTCTCGGGGAGGAAGACCCCATGACGTGGAAGAGACCCATGTCATGGGAGAGACATACCATGTTACAAGAAGTGGAGTATAAGCAATGGTTAGAAGAGAAAATCTGCAATGACCCGGGATGGGAGGAATGTCCAACATGTTATATATGTTCTGTTTAAAGGCCGGGTATATGACATGCTGGAAAAGAAGAAAACCCACTCTCTTTTACTTCATGAAATCTCGCGAAAACGGGTTATGTTATTGTAGTAGTTGGTATCCAAAAATTCTCCACTTTTTTTATTGGGTAAAAAGCTAAAACAAACGAATGGTAATTGTTTGTATTAGTTAAGGAATGTTGGAAAAGGGTCTGTGGGGATGAAGCAAATGGTCCGTGGGAATGAGACAGATGGTATGTACTTCTTGTTGATCAATTTTTGTCTTCTGTTTCTATGTTTATAATTATTCGGATTCTCAAAATGGTTTGGCCTGGGTTGAATTTGATGTTCGTTGATGATATATAAAAAATAATAATAATAAACCACTAGAAATTTTAATGTATTTCATAGTTTTTTAGAATGTATTATATCATGTATTTAAAATTCTATGAAGTGATTTGCTAAATCATATGTTACCAAATCAAGCATTTTGAACAGTCTTTAAAGATTAGTGTTATTAAGATTAGTTTTATGGAACTTGTAAATTGGAAAAGTAACAAAAAATGCATTGTTTTGGAAAATTTTCAAATAGCTTTGAAGTGATTTAAGAGTATTTAGGAGGATTAATTAATTAAATATCCATAGGCTCAAATCACATCGTTTTAAATAGAAATTGAGATGATTTAATACAAATCATAACAATTTCTCTAAACTCACCATTAACCATTCACTGCATTTGAAGACTATCAAAAATCAAATCATCCAAAATGCTAATTGAATACACCCACTTAACGGATGATTTTCATTGATGTATTCAATTATGTATTGAAATGAGTTAAAGTGATTTGCAAATCCTCGGTTATTAGCTTTACAATCCATCAATTTTGTCTCGTCCGTCTTGCTGAAGCGTCACCATTGTGTTAGGCTCCCTGGGATGGCAACTTTGGTCCCACAATGTCAAATTGGTCCTTCAAACATCAAGCCGTGCCCCATGAGGTGTGAGTTAGCTTTCAAAGAGCAGAAATGGTACTTTGTGGGACCCAATAAACATTGCTACTTGGTTCCATTAAGAATGGGTGACCCAAGAAGTCCAATTGATCACCAAACTTGGCAAAGTGCGATCCATGAGATTGTCTTACAATTCGTGGGTCCAGTTACACTTCTTAGCACCTGAATAACCACAACCTTGATCGCTGGCCCATCTCCACCTTTCGAACCAGACAAAGTCCATCGAGAAATAATATTCATTGCCAAGCAAAAGATTCGAGACTATCGACAAAGAAAAGGAAATCATCTTAAAGTTTATCGAGGAAATGAAATTCATCCTAAGTCTATCAACAAGGAAAAGAAAGGCGGTTTGCGATAGAATGAAAAATTCAACCTTATGTGGTTTAGTTAAGAGTATAAATTATGATTTAGGGTCTTAGTCTTAGATCATCTTTCAATTCTTACAATCTCATGCACGCTAAAGCATTGTGTATGTAAGAAAACTTACTTTTTATCACTAAGATGACCCGTCTGTACCATAAACAATGGTATCTCCAATTATAGCCCCTCTGGGATGTAAAATATATATCTTCTCACCATCCCCACTTTAGATCTATTCTTCAAATCTTTCTTCTTTCAAGCGGTTCAGACAAGAAAGTTTCTGATCCTTAAAAAATTCATTTGACAAGTTTTAATTGTGTGAAATCTCACCCACACAATTTTGCGCCGATTATTGGGACCTCATCGACTGTTCCACACAAGAAATCGCCTGAGATCAGCCCTGTGAACAGATGAAAAGAGAGGGTTCAAATCCACGCCCCATGATGAAAATTCTAAATATCTTCGTCAAAGTATCAACTAATCAGAGGAGGATCGCAGTACTGCCCATACCATGTATCCGCGATCAAATCCTTCTAGCGAAAGACAAGCACTATGTGCACCACCAAACTATGCTTCATACACTATAACATCTCTTTCACCAAAAAAGATGCAGAAAGGATCGATTAACCCCACAACGATCTCCTTGTCATCGATCTAAACCTCAACGACTTCCACATCATTTTTATTTGATAATTGAAATTAAATATATATGAGAATGACACTAATGAAAACTAGGTTTTGATCCGCGCGTTGCGCAGATTTATTTGCTATAATTGTTGTCAATATTATTGATTTTTTTGAATGCTTGCAAGGTAGCAATTGCTTTGTGATTGAGAGTTAAAATGGCCGTAGACAAATTAGTTTTAAAATTGTGTTAGTAACATCTTATTATTTCGATGAGTGATCTAATTTATCTTTCATTGCAAGTTTTTGGTTTGTGAAAGTATACTTGGAACTAAGATTGCTTTTGGGTTCCATTGGTATACTTACATGGTCATAAATACTTCTTTTTTTTTTTTTTTTTTTTTNNNNTTTTTTTTTTTTTTTTTTTTTTTTTTTTTGAGAAGTGGTCATGACTATTTTGCTTTTGGGACTCTATGGTTAAGCTGTTTGTGAAGCTACATTAAGTCTGCTATTAAATTCTGTAAGAATCTATATAATAATGGTTCAAGCTTGAACCATTGTGCTGATGCATGAATTGTATGGCGATGAACAATCTTTTTATCATTGTTGCAACAGTTCTCAATGATTTATGATAAAGTAAAACAATCCTTTGTGCACTTGATCACACACAGTGTCCCTATCTCTGTGACAACAGATGTGAGTCTGTGCTGATTTAAGGTCTGTGAAAGGATCTATATCTTAACTACATACATAGATGTGTGTTTATATTTTAATTTTTAGGAATCCCAAATTGTTTCATCACCTTTATGTTTCACATTGTAGGAACCTTAGCAAATGTTTTAGACCATTCCGCTTTCGGGTTAGCACGATGAGGCTGATGTTGTTGATGAAACTGATGATGACCCGCCATTGTTGAAGTGGTAGTTTGAATCTTCTGTTGAGTCGTCGGAAATTTGATAATTTTTTTATTTGGGTCGATTTGAAAAATTATCGGGGTTTAATAGCTAATTCCTGGTTTGATATATCTCTTGGTTTAATAATCAATTTTTGGTTTGATATTTTGATGATGTGAACAGCCTTAGAATAGAAAAACTGATGTGGACACCTTATATGGAGAAAGAACTGTACTATTATTATCATCTTGCCATATTCTCTTTTATGCAGTACAATTTTTTTCTCTGATGTTTCCTCTTCTTAACCTTATCATGAGCATTGATCTGTCATAGAACTGAGCATGTGAAATTGCTTATTAATCAAATATTTCAACTTAGAGGGGTGTAATGTTGTGGGATTCATTCAGTTTTGTATTTACGTTGTTAACAACTTAAAATTATCTAAATTTATTTTCTCTTTTAAAAATCTCCAACCCTCCTCTAAATCATCCTCCAAACTCTATTTTGGAGTAAAATTCCCTTAAACCCTACTCTATTTTCATCTCTAAAATTGAGGAACTCTATTTTTTCTCTATTATAGAGATGAACTTCTTAATTTATAAAATTGTTTTTTCACACTATTATACTACAACAATTTGAAATTTGTATCTTTCTCCGTATATATTTTGTGATCAATATTCCATTATTAAATTTGTTAAATTATTACTGTAATAAAAATATAATAAAACATAAAACAAACTAATAATGACATAAACTAATAATATAATGATGCAAACTAATAATAAATTTTAAAATACACAAAATACATTAAAATACAGAAAGAAAAAAGAACATATCTAATAGAAAATATAATGATATAAATTTATAGTAAATCTAAAAATACATAAAAATACAAGAAAAGAATATAAAATAATTTGGTACAACATCAGTTACTAATTTAACGAGTTTTGTAAGGGAGAAGAATTCTCTAAACCATTTTTATTTTCTATAGAGTATTATTCAGTTTATTGTTTCATCGATTTTACATGATGAATTGCTTAGTTATGTCTGAGTAGTTTTTTAGTTAGGTTTAGGGTTCTTAAACTTTAATATTTTCTGTTTACCATATTTTGTCTTAGGTTGTTCTTAATGCTATGCTTTAGGTTGGCCATCTAGAGTTTAGATTATAGGGAATTTATTATGCATGAGAGTGCTAATAAATTGTTGGAACAGATTTAAGAGAGCTAGCTATCTTCTCTCAAAGAGATTTGGTGTAGATTTGCTAGTGAACAAATTGAATAGGTTTGATAATGCTAATTTAAATTCCATAGTATTTCTCAGCGAGAGTTGGTTGTTCTAGAGTTTAAATTAAGTTAGTAGGTCTCAGCGAGAGTTGGATTTACTTGATTGGATTGTTCATATTCAAGAGTTAAAGGATACGTAGTTTTTGTACGACGGGTGTCAATCGACACCACATCAGTGTCGATCGACGCTGTCCGTAATTTGGTTCAGATTTGAGTCTAGTTGAAGTTCCCAAAGCCTAACGTTTGTTTAAATTAATAAAATTTGATGTCAACCTTGTCGAGGTCGAGATATCAAAGACCTATAGTGTTATGACTACAAGTCTCCGAAGAGCTTTGTAGGATAGTGATAGGGTATCAATCCAAGCGATGAGGAGATCAGCGCTTTGAGTACATTACAATTCTACTATGCTAAAGCAATCCAAGAAGCTTCAAACATGTACCAAACAAGAAATTAAACGAATGATAAAATGACTAAGATGTCAAGTGAAGCTAGATTCAAACTAAACTCGATAAGAGAATGATTTAGGCCTTTGGGTAATATCAATAACGATCATGCAAGAATAGAATAGACCTTGTAATTGGTTAGTCGATCACAAATTAGGAACCATCCTAGGCAAAGGACTACTATGTGTAGCTTGACCCAATCTCTTGGTGCCATGATCTTAATCATCAACCTATGATGATCAAGGTTAAAAACGAGTCCAATATACCACTAGGTACCTTACTCTCTCTCGAGCATGCAAGGTGTGCACTAGCTAAATACATGTCAATTTCAATCAAGTATCTCATCATTTCCAAACCATTTAGAAACAAGAATAGATGACAAGCAACTAGTCTCCATTGATCTCTCACAAGAGACTAGCAATAACAACCTATGACTAACATGTTTAAGGAAACAAGCATTCAAAGACATCTCATCTATTCAAGCAATCATCAAGCACCTTGTTGTATGGAAGCTAAAGGATATATACTCCATTGGTCTCCCATAAGAGATAGCTTTAAAGAACAATCACAAGGCAAGCCTTGGATTCAAGCTTTCCGAACAACAAGATGAGAAGATGCCTAAAATATGTACTCCTATGATCTCTAAAAAAGGGACAGCTTTAATAAGACAAAAGCTAAGGTGAACCAAAGGTAAAGCTAAACCACTAATTCATTCAAGAATTTCAACAAACACCTAGTGGGTGTGTGAAAGCTAAATCATTACTCCATGATCTCTCATGTGAGAAAAGCAATAATGATCATTAGAGTTTAGCTTTCCTTGAAAACTAACCATTTCCAATCAAGATCTAACCTATTCATGCATAAATCTACCATTACCCATATACCAATAAGATGACTACTCACTCATGACCAAGAAATCCATAGCGAAAATGATCAAAGAAATCATAATCAAAGATAATAAAGATAAGATAGATAATTTTGGGAAAACAAAAATCAAATATTTAAGCATACAGATCAAGATCTCAAGGTTTACAAGAGGAGAGAGTTCTTTCTCTCAAAAAGATAAGGATAAAATCTAGCTTATGGTACAAAATGACAGCTAATAGGTATTTAAAAGATAGGATAAGAATAAGGTCAAAAGAAGAAGATAAGGATCCGTCAGACCACCATATCGGGTCCTCCATATCGGGTGAGACTCGATATGGTGGGACAGAGAGTCGTTTTGGCTATATCAAGTCGACAATATCGAGTGGTATTCGATATGCCTGCACAGGGGCTTCAATTCTTCTCTTGTTCCACCTTGGAGCTCATAATACTAGTCTTCAGAATAAAATCAATAACTTCTCCATATGATCTTTAAATCAGGTTATTCGAAATCCCAGATCAAGCTAACTCATTCCTCTAAATTGCCACAAAATTTTAGCTCCATTGAATAAGTTTAAGACTACCATTTTTGCTTCAACCTGAGACTCTTCAGATGGAACCTTCTAGCTCAAATTTGCTCAAATTGTCAAAACTGTCCCAAACTCTTCCAAAATTCACCAAACTCATATAGAGCCTTAATATAACACTCCTAAGCATCTTGTGAATCTCCAATGATTTTTCCTCAATTTGGTACCTAATGCATATGATTTTGATGCAAAATGCAAGAGTGCAAGAGAAAACTCCTAAATGCAAGCTAAAATGCAAAATGTGGATAAATGTGCAATAAACTAACACAAATGCATAAAAATGAGATTAAAATACATGTAAAAAGCGGGTGAAAACATGCACAAAACACCACTTATCAAAAAATCACCTCAAAAATCACCTAGTGTCTGCCTACAGTTAGAAAACATAAAAACCAATCGCCTTGCATTTATTTAGAATTTATTAAATTAGTTTGCATATTTTATCTCGATCTTTGTGGATTCGATCCTTAAGTACTATAGCTGATTAGTTGCTATACACTTGCAATTAGAAATAAATAGGGTAAAACTTTGTGTATCAAGTTTTTGGCGCCGTTGCCGGGGACCAATTAAACTTGCATACTAGTTTGTTTTGAATTCTATTTTATTTGCAATTTTTCTTTGGTTTTATTTTCTTTTTATCTATTTACTAACTAGTCTCTTTTTGATTTTTCTCTTTGGTGTTTCAGGTGTATGCACTTGAGGAGTGATAGTTTTTAAGAGCTTTTAGACCACACCGAGCTAGAGAAAGTCGAGAAGAACAACCGTTTAGCTAAGTCGAAAACAGCAACAATGCCAGACAACAACAACAACAATTATGCCCTTCTTGAAGAGGTGAGGAAGATGCAGGAGGAACTTAAGCAGCTGCGCACCAATCCTCAACCTGGAGTCACCACTGGATCATCTGATACTCCACACTCCTTCTACTCAAACCGGGCAGCAATTTGTCATGGTCGTGTTCTTGGCCAGAACAATGAGGTCAAAACACCGATGATTGCCTTGGTGAAGCAGAATCGATTTTATGGACAGGTTCATGAAAATCCGATGGACCATATCGACGACTATGAACGCATGTGCAACACCATCACCAGTGGAGCTCCTAGTGACTACAACATGTGCATGCTCTTTCCCTTCTCTTTTACTGATAAGGCAGAGAAGTGTCTCAAGGCTTTACCACCAACATCTCTTCGCACTTGAGAAGAGATTAGAGCAGCCTTCCTTGATCATTTCTTCACAAAAGCTAGCTAAGACAATGGCTTTGAAAAATAGGATCACCAGCTTTCAGCAATTGTCCGATGAATCTTTTTGTGAGGAATGGGAAAGATTTAAGGAGTACAAGATGGAGTGTCCTCATCATGGCTACACCGGTGAGCAGCTGCTTGGCCTCTTCTATGATGGTGTCAATTGGGATTACAAGACTGCATTGAACTCGGCCAGCAATGGCGACTTTATGACACAAACCAAGGAGGGTGCCTACAAGCTACTTGAAAATTTGGCCGCTAGCTCTTACAATAGAGGGATGGAGTATGATAGGACAAAGAGAGTTAACAACGTTGAAGGTCAAAGGATCGAGGAGTTGCATCAAAAGCTCGATCTCATGTTGAAGACTAACAAGAAGAGTGTCTCTTTTGCTGGAAATGAAGACACAAACGAGGAGGTGGAAGAAGAAGATGTGAACTATGTTGGTGGCAACTACAGGCAGAGTTTCCATTAAATAATAGTCCGAGCAACATGCCTTTCTACAACAAGCCGTTTAATGGTGGATATCAGAAAACAATCGGCGAAGGAAGGAACTATGGCAACACATCATACCACTCTCCGAAGGCTCAAGATTACAAAACAAAGACAATGCTCGAGCAAATCCTTGAAGGTCAACAAAAGATGATGGTGGGATTCAATGGAAAGCTTGATGAATCTCTACACCAATCTCAACAGGAAGTATGAACAGCTGGCTGCACTTCAAAAGATAACTGATTTACAAGTGGCTCAATTGGCCGAGTCAATGAGGAGACAAGAGGGATTTTTACCGGGCAAGACAAGAATAAATCCTAAGAAAATTTGTAATGTTGTGACTCTAAGGAGTGGGAGACAGTTGGTTGATGCCCCTCTACACGTCCAAGATGATGAAGAGATGATCCACTTTGAAGATATGGAAGAGGAGCTCGAATGTGAAGAAAATCTGAGACCAGCACAGATAAGTGTCGATCGACACCAGGAGTGTGTCGATCGACAACCCACGGAAATCAGACGACGGACACCGTTGTAGACATGAATGTCGATCGAGACCAATGACAGTGTTGAACGACACCCAATGGGATCGACGTTCAACACAAACATGTGTCGAGCTCACCTCGACGAAACAGCTGGGCTTCAACTCAGAAAACAACCTCGAGACAACATGGTGTCGATCGACACCACTAAGGGTGTCGATCGACACCCGTCTGTGAAACAGGCCAATGCGGGTTCATCTTCATCAAATCAACTCGTTCGACCATCTACACCTCTTGCACCTGCAAACCAGCCTAAGGTACCATATCCCATAGCCCCTAAGAAGTCCAGAAGAGAGGGAGAAGAAGAGATGTGTCGCCTTATCCTTTCAAGAGTGAAAATTGAGATTCCTTTACTTGACACAATCGAGACTTCACCTCCTTTCAAGCGGTTCATCAAATGGTCATCTCCAGCAATTGTAGCCTTGAACAAGGCGTCTATGCAATAGCTAGGGGAGCCACATCCATCCTTACAAATCAAATGCCAACCAAACTTGAAGATCCAGGGAGTTTTTGTACTTGATTATTCAATTATGTATTATCGTTATGAAAACTTTCTATGTGATCTTGGCTCTAGTGTAAACTTGATGCGTCTTTCAGTTGCTAAACGAATGGGAATGATGGACTTCCAGGAGACAAGGGTGTCATTAGTCCTTGTTGATCGCTCAATTTGCTATCCCGAAGGAATCATTGAAGATGTACCAGTCCGAGTGGGAAAGTTCTACATCCCCACCGACTTCATAGTCCTCAAATTTGATCAAGAGCCAAAGGATCCTCTCATTCTTGGACGGCCGTTCTTAGCCATTGTTGGAGCCTTGATTGACTGCAAGAATAGCATCATTGACCTCAACACTGGATAATTCAATATGCGTTTCTACAAAGACAAGCTCATTAAGCGTCCGAAGGTCGATGGTCAAACATTTTATCTAGAGACTTTCTCTGATCTGGCGGAGGAAACTCTATGGGGAATGGAGCTTGAAGATGAGCTTGAAGATGCTTTAAGATGTGCTACAAACTACCATTTGGTCGCTCGAATCCAGCGACCAAATGTGCAATATGGTGTCCAAAGATGTGTTGTCCCAAACACCGACGAAAATTGCAACTTCAAATGAGTGGGATGAGTCTAAAGCCCCAAAGGTGGACCTCAAACCTCTGCCCAAGGGCCTAAGGTGCGCATATCTCGGTCCTAATAATTATTTCCAGTTATTATTAGTTCCACTTTGAAGAATGCGGAGTCCACACTACTCCTTAACAAGCTGCGTAAGTATCACAAAGCTCTTGGGTACCCTCTTGATGATATTGCAGGAATATCTCCAGATTTATGCACTCATATGATACATCTTAAGGACGAGGCAAAGTCATCAGTTGAGCATCAAAGGAGGTTGAATCCCAACTTGAAGGAAGTTGTCAAAAAGGAGATCATGATATTGTTTGAAGCTGAAATCATCTATGCAATTTAAAACAGTCTGTGGGTCAGTCTGATTCATGTTGTACCTAAGAAAGGAGGAATTACTGTTGTGAAGAACGATAAGGACGAGCTCATACCTCAAAGGGCCATCACTGGACATCGAATGTGCATAGACTACAGAAAGCTCAATGCTGCAACAAGAAAGGACCACTTCCCATTGCCTTTCATCGATCAAATGCTAGAGAGATTGGCGAACCATCCTTACTATTGCTTTCTCGATGGCTACAACGGGTTCTTTCAAATTCCAATCCATCCCGATGACCAGGAGAAGACTACTTTCACATGTCCTTATGACACTTTTGCATATCGTAGAATGTAATTTGGATTATGCAATGCTCATGCGACTTTTCAAATGTGTATGACGGCGATCTTCACGGACATGATTGAGGACATTATGGAGGTCTTCATGGATGACTTCTCGGTCTATGGCTCTTCATTTGATGACTGTTTGGCCAATCTTTGCAAAATCCTCCAGCGATGTGAAGAGAAGAACTTGGTACTCAATTGGAAAAAATGTCACTTCATGGTGAATGATAGAATAGTTCTCGGTCACAAGGTCTCTAAAGTTGGTATAGAAGTGGACAAAGCAAAGATTGAAGTCATGACAAGCCTCAAGTCTCCTATGAACGTGAAAGAAGCGCCAAGCTTCCTTGGATATGCCTACTTCTACAGGAGATTCAACAAGGACTTCTCCAAAATAGCCCGCCCACTCACCACCCTTCTCTGTAAGGATGTCAAATTTGCTTTTGGTGCTGATTGTTTATCTTCTTTTGAACAGATTAAGCAGGCATTGGTGAGTGCTCCCATTGTTCAACCACCGGATTGGACTTTGCCATTTGAAGTGATGTGTGACGTACATGACTATGTTGGTTGAGCTGTGCTAGGACAAAAGAAGGATAAGAAACTACATGCCATCTATTATGCTAGCCGTACGTTGGATGATGCTCAAAAGAACTACACCACAACTGAGAAGGAATTCTTCGCCGTGGTTTTTGCTTTTGAGAAGTTCAGAAAATACTTGGTGGGATCGAGTGTGATTGTCCATAAAGACCATTCCACGCTCAAGTACCTCATGAACAAGAAGGATTTAAAGCCACGCTTGCTTAGATGGGTCTTTTTGCTTCAAGAGTTCGATATCTAAGTGAAGGACAAGAAAGGGATTGAAAATGGAGTTTCTGATCATTTATCCAGACTTACGATTGAGGAAGCAGTCCCCGTACACGACATCTTACCCGAGGAGCATGTGAACATGATTTCGGTTATGATGCAATCAGACTTGGTGAGAATCGGAGCAGTGTCGATCGACACTACTGAGAGTGTCGATCGACACCACGTGAAAACAGAGCCGAGAACAGAGTTTTTACAAAGGGTGTCGCTCGACACCTACCTGAGTGTCGCTCGACACCTACCTGAGTGTCGACACCCCGACGAGGAAGACGCGCATTTCAGTCCTTTCGTAGATGTAAACGCTGTAAGTGCCTCATCCACTCCTTGGTTTTCTGAAATTGCTAACTACCTTGCCGCGGAGAAACATCCAGCAAAATTTTCAGGTTATAATAAGAAGAAATTTCTCTGCGACATAAGGCACTACTTTTGGGACAAGCCTTACTTGTACCGGCATTGCAAGGATGGCATCATTCGTCATTGCTTACGTGATTTGAGGTTGAGGATGTGTTTTACCAATGCCACGGTTCAGCCTATGGTGGCCACTTTACAACCTTCAAGACGGTCTCCAAGGTTTTTCAAGCCAGGTTTTGGTGGCCTACAATGTTTCGTGATGCTCATGCGTTCGTGTCCAAGTGTGATGCTTGTCAACGGAAAGAAAAATCAGCAAGAGACATGAGATGCCACAGAATTTCATACTTGAAGTAGAGGTGTTTGATTTTTGGGGAATTGACTTTATGGGTCCTTTTCTATCTTCCTACAACAACAAATACATCTTGATTGCGGTGGATTATGTGTCTAAGTGGGTTGAAGCCATTGCTTGTCCTACGAATGATTCCTCGGTGGTACTTAAAATGTTCAAGACTATCATCTTTCCAAGATTTGGGGTTCCGAGAGTAGTCATTAGTGATGGTGGTACACATTTCATCAACAAGGTCTTTGTCAAGCTTCTCAAGCAATATGGTGTTCAACATCGAGTTGTTGCTCCTTATCATCCTCAAACTAGTGGACAAGTTGAGGTTTCGAATCGTCAAATCAAGGAGATCTTGGAGAAAACAGTTGGGAATAAAAGGAAGTATTGGTCTCTTCGGTTGAATGATGCACTATGGGCTTATAGGACAGATTTCTAGACACCTCTTGGGACTACACCGTTTCACTTTCTTTATGGGAAAGCATGTCATCTTCCGGTGGATCTCGAGCACAAGGCTGAATGGGCGATTAAGCATTTCAACTTCAACATCAAACCTGTCGTGGAAAGGAGATTGACACAGTTGAATGAGTTAGACAAAATCAGACATCTCGCCTATGCGAACTCGAAGATCTACAAGGAACGCACCAAAGCTAGACATGACCGCAAGATTCTCCGCCGCATCTTCGAACCAAATGACTAGATCCTTCTCTACAATTCTCGTATCTATTTGTTCCTTAGAAAGTTGCGTTCTCGCTGGTCCGGTCCCTTCAAGGTCATATCCGTTAGACCATATGGTGATGTGGTACTTGCAAATGCCAAAGCGAGGAGTTTGTGGTGAACGGTCAACAAATAAAGCACTACTTTGCTAAACACAACGTCCCTAGCGGAGGATCCATTCCGTTAGACGCTCCACCGTCAGTCTAACCTCATGCAAAAAGTCAGGCTAATGACTATAAATTAAGCGCTTGGTGGGAGGCAACCCACTTGTGAGTTTTCCTTACCTTATAATATTTATTTTAATTATTTTGGCATTTTTGAATTTTTTAAAAATAATTTGGATTTTCAAAAAAATTATTTCAATTTTATAAAATCGGCCTGAATTTTCTACGATTTTTAAACTTATTTTTGTAATTTTTATTATTGTATATTTTTTAATACGGTTTTTATACTATAAATAAAAGAAAAAAACAGTTATTTCAAATAAATCAGATTTACTGACAAGTCACCTTTAGTGTCGTTCGACCATACATTCTGTCGATCGTTACAAATTGTGTCGATCGACACCATTCTCAATGTCGATCAACACCCCCGCAGGAAACCAGGTACGTTTTCTGATTTCTGGCTTTTCCGATAAATGCTTCTTTCCTCTCTCTCCTTGAGATTTTTACTCACTGGGGACAGTGTTGTTCAAGTATGGGGGAGGGAAATACTGATGTATTTTTCTTCGTCTTGGTTTATTTGTTATAATTTTTAAAAAAATATTTTTATCGAGTCGGTTTATCGAATCAAAATCAGTTTTAAACTAGGATCTTTTGCTTGGTTTATTGGCTTGTGACTTTTTCAGCTAAGTGACCAACACTTGTGAGACAAACCCCATGATTAGACTATTGAAAAATCCAAAGGCTAATTGGTACTTCAAAGACATCCGTGCTAAGTTAGAAAGATCCGATCAGATGGAGCTTATTGCACCTCTTCAATGTGATCAATGCATTATAGGATTTTATTCTTCCATTCATGCTTGCCAGATTCAACAAGTAAGAGAAAACATTTACTACTCTCCCTTTCGAAAAGGTGACTTATTCGCCCCATAAGAAGTTTATTCAATTTATTATCAGAACTATTGTTCTTGTATTATTCAGTTAAAAAAAAAAAGAAACAGAGAAATTTTCAATATGTCAATGTAAAATTTTATATATAGTATTAGTGTTACTCAAGTCTGGGGGAGAGTAGTGAATATTTTTGTTCAAACGTGGGTTTGACAAGCATCGAATGGGAAG
>OVAP01000212.1:24634-44060 GCA_900406295.1 Aurinia saxatilis | reverse complement strand
TACTGTTCAGTTTTAAAAAAAAAAAAAAAAAAAAAAAACGTGGTACTCTTCACGGCTGAGTAAAAAAAAAATTGCCCTAATTTCTTCTTCTCTTTGTCTTCTTATTTTCTTCATCTTCTCTTTGACCTAGTTCCCAACATTCACTCTTGTTTTGAATTTAAGAAGTTATGAAAGGTATGCTCTTTAATAATCTATGTCTATGTTTATTTTATAGTTCAGTTTCAATTGGAAACTAATTTTTCGTTGAAAATATTTAGGAATTTCAACAAGAAAAACAAAGTGTCAATGAGGAGACTTCAAAAGAAAAAAGATGAAGAGAGATGAAGAGATGGTGAGATCTCAGGGATGTTCTATGTTGTAGTTTGTTAAAATATTAAAAACTACCAATGTGAATGATAGAGTTGAGGATGAGAATTGTGCTGATTTTGAGAATGACAAAGCAAAGGAGGTTATTAATGAGGACCATGAAAAAGAAGAAACTGAAAAGATGCCTGAAGAAGATGATGCTAACTTGAATGCTTTAGATGGTCGTGGTCCTGCAAATTGGCAAAGAATTGATCAGAGATTGAAAGATTCTATGGTAGAAAAAGGTCCCATGAAAAGAGAACATGAGGATTACGAATATCCAAAAAATAGTGGTGGTTTTAAATTTTCTCGCAGATATATATTACAAGAGAGATAAAAAATGAAGATAAACAAGACAAGAGTTGGCTAATTTATTCAAAAGCATAAAAAAAAGTTGATTGCTTTTGTTGTAAGTTGTTCGGTCGGGAGAAAAATGACTCTCAGTTGCCAAGCACAAGATTTAATGATTGGAGAAATGTTAAGACTTAGTCATCGTGAAGTTAACCGTCCTCATATTGTTTGTATGAGTCAATGGATGGAGTTCGGATTGAGATTGTGAAAAAATCAGACCATTCATAAGTCTCTCTCGAAGAAGTAAACAAAGAGAAAACCCATTGGAGAGAAGTTTTGTTGAGAATATTGGCATTAGTGAAAACTCTTGCAAAACAGAATTTGGTATTCTGTGGAAGCATTGACAAGGTTGGTCAAGTAAACAATGGAAACTATTTGAGCTTTATTGAAACACTATTGGATGATTCGCGCTTCGCGCAGAAGTTTATATATTTTGATTCATGTAATCATAACTTGTTATTGTTTTGGATTACCATCAAATGCTTCCCGTAAGATGAATCTAACAAACCCATCAAACTTCTCAATTAAACTTCTACAATCGTCCTTTCATCATAAATATATATTCGTCCAACATGTCCAAACACCGATTGGTAACCATAAAAATGAAATATTTGTACCATTTTCCGATTTTCGTACTTAGCTAGTGGTATTCCCTATGACATGAGTGTAGCAAAAAAAATTTGAATGTTTCATTCATTCATCCTCTAGAAAATCATGTTAAACATGTTATTGTTTTGTGTTACCACCTTTCGCCTTTCGTGACATTCATTCTCGCACCCTTTAAGTTCCTTAAAACTTCCTCAAGCTTCCTTCAATTAATGTTTTTTTCCTACGTGTCCAAACGTCGATTTCTATGTTCTCTCATAAATCACTTTGAAACATCCATGCAAATCATAAAAGTGTGTCCTAAACAATGACTAACCAATTAATTTGGTAATATATTTTACTATATAAATTTATTTTAAGAAAATCAAACTACAAGTGCATAGGGAAAAAAATTTGTATATCTTTTTATCAATATTTCTTTACGTTTGATTACATAGATAACAATATTTTATGTTATTTATAAGAAACATTAATTAAGGAAATATAACACATTACAAAATATCTTTTCAAATTATTTTTAAGATCCACTCGCATATAAATGAATGATGGCCATTCTAGGATTAAAATTGATAATGAGTGAGATGAAGTGTCACAATTGTATGAGTTGATGATGTATCACTTTAAGAAGAGAACACATTTTCCTTTATGTAGATGTTTTTAAACATATAATTAATTAAAAAAATATAAGTTAAGTGTATCAGATAACTTTCAATTTTAAGATAAATATATAAATTAATTTTGTGAAAACATGTCTTTTCAAATTCTATGATATATTTAAAAATAAATAAATAGTAATTTAAGGTGTAGTAAACATTAAAAGTAATCAAATGTGTAGAATGATAGTTGTTGGTGCCACATGTCACAATTTGAAGATATGTAGGATGAGGTGGCACTCTAAGAAGAGAGCAAACTCTCCTTTATATATATATATATAGATAAATAGATATAGATTTCGGGAGTTTGATGTAGTCACACGAGAACATATCAGACGAATTAAAGAAGGTGAGACTCAATATCATTACTTAAGCCATCATATTCAAAATGAGGTGATTTCTATGTTAGGATATGATGTTCAACTTAGGATTATCAAGAAAATTCAAGAGGCACAATATTTTTCACTTATTTTGAATTGTACTCCCGATAAGAGTCACAAAGAACAAATGAGTCTTATTATGAGATGTGTGGATGTCTCCCTTGATTTGACGCAAGTGGAAGAGTTTTTTTGTGACCTTCTTAGAAGTTCATGATAAATCTGGGGAAGGACTCTTTGAGTTGCTTCGTGATACATTGGCTGATCTTAAGTTGAGTATTAAGGATGTAAGAGGGCAAGGTTATGACAATGGATCCAACATAAAAGGAAATCACAAAGAAATACAAAAAAGATTGATTGATATCAATCTAAGAGCGTTTTGTACACCATGTGATTGTCAAATTATTAATTTGGTACTTTGTGATATGGCCAAATCATCTAAGAAAGCAATTTCATTGTGTGGAATCATCCAACTTATCTACTGTTTTTTTTCATTATCTACAACAAGCTGAGAATTATTTAAAAGGGTGTTAGGAGGTCTCACAATAAAATCATTATCCGAGACTCGTTGGGAAAGTCGAGTTGAAAGTGTTAAAGCCGTCCGGTTTCAGGCTCCAAAAATAAGAGAACCTTTAGCTTTTTCGCACAAAAATCTGATGATCCTAAAGTTCGCAGCAATGTTGACGTTCTTGCTGCATGTGAAACACATGGAATTGGAGGTTTTGAGTTCTTACTTGCCTTGGTTATTTGGTATAACCTTTTATTTTCCGTAAACAAGGTAAGTAAGTTAATGCAGTAAGATACTATTGATATTGATGATGCTCTTGTTCAGTTAGATGGGTTGGTTTCATATTGATACACAAAATTTTACCCTATGTATTTAATTGTAGGTGCACAACAAATGAGTTATAGTACTTAAAGATCGAATTCATGAAGATCAAGTAATCACACAACTAATTTTAGGATTTTAAATCAAGCTAAGACAGTTTAAATTTTAGCAACTAATTAAAACAGTGAACAAGCAAATTTTAATTAAAAAAAAAGAGTTAGGCCTTCAGAACTTTAAAAAAGAATCCAAACTATAGCAAAAAAAAAATCGTGAGAGTGTCGAACGTTACTATGCAGGTGTCGCTCAACACCACTCGTAAAAATCATACACCAGTTAATTCTAGAACATGAATAAACTAACAGGCAAACCAACTCTCGCTGTATAAGCTATCTTATTTTAATTCATAGCAAACCAAAAATTTTGTGGATTCTAAGAAATTAAACTAGCAATAAGAACCTATTCAATTGTTCACAAGTTCCCTAACCAAATCTCTTTAAGAAAATAAAACTTGCTCTTCTAAGATCTGATTCCAGTAATTATTAACACTCTCTTATATAATAATTATCCTATAATCTAAACATTAAGTGATCAAACTAAAACTAGCATTAAGCACAATGATGGGGATTTTAGTTTTCACCCAAAATATTTCCTGCAAGCGCATAGGTCTCGCAGTTGTTTTTAGGGATCATATCCACAAAAAAGGGCTACTACGCTGCAAACTTATGAGATTCGAATCGAGCTAATATGCAAATATTATTTTTGGGGATTTGATTGATCGAATGATGTAGTCAATCGATCTAATGAAATTCTTTTTTATAAAATCTATCAAACTACTGATGCAAATGAAAAAAAAAATGGTTTTATGCAAATAAATGTAAGACGTTTATATGCAATGAAATGAAGGTGTTGGGAATAAGTAATTTCTCTAGTGACACAAGTTATATTATTCAAGTTAAAAACAGCCTTCATATTGGAATCTTCCTAACTCAGTTATATTTAAACATAAATCACATGACCTCTACAAAGGGGCAGTCATGATTACTAAAGAACTGATATGTTAACCATGAACATGGTCCTCTTTTGAAGGTTTCACGAGCATAACTTATCATTTGCATATATCGGATCTTCTACCTAATGGTGTATTAGCGAAGAGAATCTAGCATGAAAAGGTAGGTAATCAATCTAACAATTCTCAGTTAAAACAAGCAAGATAAAGTTCTTCCAAATGACTAGTAATCAACCTATCTACCAAACCATGAAACTATTTAAAACCTTGATCCCAACGATCAAATTACTCCATCATAGAAAAGATAACCATGAAAAGAAATAAAATGGCCATGAAAATATAGAAACAAGGGGTCAAATACAAGAGATGATCTCCCCTAAAAACTACATAAAGCGAATATAGCAAATGATTTACAAGTGTTTGAAAGCAAAGTGCTTTCTCCGAGAGCTTAGGTAGAATAGAGAGGCACACTCTTCTCTGTGACGAAAAGTCTCTTTATATAGAGAGTGTGGACGTCCAAGGACTTTAGTGAAGGGATATAGGAGAATCAGCTGAAGAGAATCAAATTATTTGATCTTATCTCTTCTGATCGATCAAATCATAAGGGAATATTTGATCAATTCCTTCTAGAATAATCCATTTTGATATCTTATGAATCTTTTCACGCGTTTGTTGTTGCCTTCGGATATCTGAGTACATGGAGTGATCCCGAGCAGTTTACAGAAGCTTTCGTAGTTATCCTCTTTTCATTCGATCGATCACGGTTCGTGCCATTCGATTGATTGGGCTTTGAGGTATTGTGTTTCAGAAGACTTCTCTTTAATGCTTGGGCTCTAACTCTCTGGTTGTAAGGCCGAATGACTTGATTTCAAGTCCATGTGACAGCTAACTCACGTGGCTTATTAGTCTCCAAATTTCTCTTAAATCCAAGTTGCACAAAATTTCCATCCAAGCATCTTCTTCTTGTGCCGGATTTCTGTTTTAGTAAGAAATGCTCATTTGGTACCTAAAATCTTGTCTTCTCAAAAACACTTTGAAAACATAAAATAGTGAAAACCATCACTTTTATCGTTAAATCCTTTGGGTTTGTCAGAAAAAGTACTTAAAATACATGGTAAAATATCAGGCTTATCACACAATAGAAGAAGAATTAAAGGTGTTCCCTAAATAAGATTTATGGTTAACAAAAATTCATCTAATCCTAAGAACCCTAAACTTAACAAGGAAACTACTCAGACATAGCTAAGCAATTCATCTTGAATTAATTGAAATAGCAATAGATATTATGAAAGAATAAAAAAAGGGTTTAGAAAATCTTCTCCCTTACAACTCTCTCAATAATGAATTATTGCATGAGCCTAAACAATGACTAAGAACTTATACTGTATTTATAGGATCCATGACGAATTTAAGAAATGGTAAATTACTAAAACTAATTTTCCATAAGTGAGTATGAAAAATTGCTTAATCTTCAAAGTTGGTAAAGCTGGAATCCGGATGGTGTCGAACGACACCTCCTTCTGATAATTTATATTTTCTTCGTTTGACTTTTCTTCTCTTCAAAATTTGATCCTTTTTGCTCCATAATTAATCTTTATTTACCAAATGCTCCAAACTCGCTCATTTCCATAAAATGACTCATTGGGACTCTAATAATAATAATAATATAGACTCGATAAAATAGATAAAATATATAATATCATGATATAAAATCGGTAAAAACCATGATATATCACATATCTCCACAACAACATAGTAACTGGTTTTTCAAGAAGAAAAAGCGGAAGCTAAAATTATTTAAGAGTCTATGAATATTGAACCAGTATTTCCTGTGAAAAGAATGCGCATCATAAAAAAAACAATTCATTTTGGTGATGATGTGGAGGAAAATGATGACATTGTGATGCTAAGCGAGGAAGAGGAATTCATGATTGATCTTTTTATCCAAATTATCAATCAAGCTACTACGTACATGTTTTACAGCGAGGTTCAAAAATTTTGAAGAGTATAGAGAAGTTTTTGGATTCTTATTGGATCTGCAAAAGCTCAGGACAAGAAGTGATGAAGACCTAAAAGCATCATGCATCCACCTTGAAACTTCTCTTACACATGGTAAGAATTCGGACTTGATGGGAATGATCTGTATCTAGAGATCAAGCTTTTAAGAGAAGTTTTACCAAACAAGATAAAAAAAAGGCTAGTGAAGTACTAAATTTTTTTAAAAGGTATGAAGGACGTTGTTATCCAAATAATGGATCGCTTATAGAGTGATTTAACAGTTCCAGTTTTAGTCGCCTCAACCGAAAGAAGCTTTTCCAAGTTAAAGTTGATTAAAACTTACTTACGATCAACGATGTCAGAGAAAATATTGAATGGTTTGGCTATATTGTCAATTGAGAGGGATATGGGTGGAAAGCTCGACTATCAAAGCTTGATGGATGTTTTTGTAGGAAAATAATGTAAGAAGAGTGATTTTCCAGAAATAGAATTCTATATTAGTTTTAAATTTGCTCGTTACATCGTTTGGAGAATATATATATATATATATATATATATATTATCAACTATTTTGGAGAATTTCAGTTTTATCAACTGATTTTAGACATTTAAAGTCATTTGAATGAGAATGTGTTTGAATATGTTTATTCATAATTACATTGAAGGCTCCCATTTTTTTTTCCTCAATTATCTCTGATTCGGCCCTGCAAAAAATCCAGATTGAAATTTCCTTATTAGATTTTTCTCAGGTAATCTTCATTCCCAATATCTTCTTGGCATCTCTCAAGTCTTCCATTTAAAACTCCGAGTTGAGAAGGACCTTTAGTTCACCCACAAGCTTCTTATCTTGACATAGACATATAGACATAGCTCTCACTTTGCAGTTTTTTTAAGTATACACATTTGTCATATTCACGTCTATCATACGCATTCTTCTGCATATATTCGTCAAATATGTTGTTCCGCTATCGTGGAGACTGCTTTAGACCATATACAAACCTCTTGAGTAGACACCTTTTCTGGATGCTTCTTATCAACATAGCCTTCTGGTTGTTCCATGAAAATATACTCTTCAAAGTAACCATGCAGAAATTCTGTCTAGACATCTAACTGTTGAAGTTCCATGTCAAACCGAACCATCGTTGAGATGATGAGCCTTATTGAGATGTCTTTCACCACCTATGAGAATATCTCATGATAATCTATCCCCCTCCTATTGTATATAACTTTTTGTCATCGGCATTGCTTTAAACATTGGTGCTTCAACTCCTGTAATGCATGCCATTCTCTTAAAGACCCATTTAGACCCTATTGACTTATGTGTCTTGACTCGGTTAACCAGCACCCAAGTCTGATTCTTCATCAGTGACTCAATCTCTTCGTATGATGCTTTAGTCCACCTGTCATTGTATGAGTCCTTTTTGGTAGTCTAGGTTCTCTCGTTGACCTATCTCGTGCTAATTAAATCTGCATGTACTTGATTGTCCTCTTCGACAGTCTCACTTGGTTCTTCATGTATTTCGTGAGCTTCATCAGTCTGAGGGTGATCCAGAGAAGCTCCACCTTGTACCAGACTCTTAGTTTCTGGTATCACATCAGTTCTAATTGATTTGTTAAGTTTAATGTTACCTGGAAGTGCCTCTAAATTGATGTCCTTAAACATAATGTCCTCTTTAAACACCACGTTTCTGCTGATAATGCACTTCTTGTCTTCAATCAACCATATTCTTCACTCCCTCTGGATATCCTGTGAGCACTCTTTTCTTGCCCCTTGGATTTAGCTTTTCCTTATCTGAATGCACGTAGGTAACACATCCATACACACAAGAAAGAAACCACGTGTCTACCTTGTGTGACACGTATGTCCATCAAAATTTTGTTTTCTTAAAGGAACTCAAACTGAATACGTTCCTTATAAAAGATTGCCAAGCCACCATCATAACCTACTGGTTCAGCTGTACGAAGGCCCTTGTACCAACCATCTATGAATACCAAACAAAAACTGTAAACAATTTGCCGTCTCCATGAGGAATAAGATATTCGGAAAATGTTCCTTGCGCATCTTCGAAAGACAACAAATTGTTTCGGTATCTCTAACCCTTGACAATTCCAGCTGAGTATACCTATTGGCATTTAGCGGATCAACTCGATGCACTGTCTTTTGCTCTTTGAGACTTTTATATGTTGTACCCAAGACCACAATCGCCTTCCTTTTACTCGTCATAACTTCCTTGCTAGCTCTTTGTCTTTGACTATCACTCTTTGAGATATGGGTGGGCATAAATAACCGGAACTGAAGAACCGAACCAAAGCGAACGGAAAAAACGGGTATCGGTTCGGTTCGGTTCGGTTCGGGTTCCATAGAAAGTACCTTGTGGTTCCTATACCTAAGCAGGCCTAGGGAAAAAAAAAAAAAAACTGAAACGCAAAAACCGAACCCGATCAGAAATTACCCGAACCGAACCCGATCCAAAATTCTAAAATACCCGAATGGGTACTAAATTTCTAAATCCAAACAACCGAAATCGAACGGATACCCAAAAGTACCCAAAATGTATAATAACCTAAAGAAATTTAGATTGAATATTGGGTATGTTCATATAGTTTAGACAAACTCTGTATAATTTTTTTTTCCCGGTCAATTCAGGTATTATGACTATTTTCAGCTAATGTTAATCAATTTAATTAAGTATATTATTAGAAGTTTGCAAATTTTTGCTAGTAGTTCAGATAACTCGAGTTAAAAATAGATAGATTGAACTAAATCTGAAAAAGAAACCGGGGTACTAATGAATATTTTGGTTAAATAGCTTGAAATTTGATATTTGAACTTGAACTTTAAACAATAACATATATTAAGCTTTTTGTGTATTCGATTTTATTCGGATTTTGTTTCGGGGTTTTCGTGTTTTATTTCGGGTTTTTGGTTGGGTAATACCGAATCCAAAAAAACGGGTATTTTTTTATTTTCGTCTACCTACCCGACCCGAACCCGATAAAAACTAACCGAACCCGAGCCGGATTTTTTATAAAACCCGAATGGATAGTATATTCATAAACCCGAACTACCCGGCCCGAAACCCGATGGGGTAACCGAATGCCCACCCCTACACCTAAGATCCAATAGGTATCGGTTCGGTTTCGGGTTTTAACCGGAACGGAATGGAACCAAAATTAAACCCTTATTTTTACACAAATCTAACCTATTTATAGTATTTTCAATATTTTGGTTCATTTTAAAGTATTAGTTGATAGATTTTACTTAATTTGTTAGATTAGTTGGTAAATTTTACTAAATTTGTAATGTATGTTTCGGTTTTTTAGGTTTTTCGGTAATTTTATAGATTTTGGTTCGTTTTTTTTTGTTATTACGGGTATTGACCCGGAACCTAACCGAACTGATTTTTTTGGGTTCCTAAATGGTTCCTCAAAAGGGAACCGACCCGAATGAAAACGGAACTGATATCGAACTGATAAATATTAGGTACTCAGCAGATCTTTTATTCTTAAAATCCAAGAACCGGAAAATCAAAGAACCAAACCTAAATTGAACCGAAGAACCAATGTGCAGATAAACATTAGGTAAGAACCGAAAAATCAAAAACTGAAATCGAATCGAAGAACCAAATTAATTAGTATTTTGAAGGTAATTTAGTGAATTTTCTCCAAAAATATTAAGATTTATATGGAATAGACTACTAGTACAATGTACAGAAACCAGACCCGGATGGTTGGGTTTTCTCACCTTCTTATACAGGCCAGTCCTCTTCAAAACCCTAGAATAAACCTTCCGTAGATCTACCTCTCACCGATTCTGCTTCCGCAATTCCCATTCAATTTCGTTTGTAATTCGTAAGTTCTCTGATTGTCCAGTGATTGTTGAATTTTGTAACCTTATTTCATGGATTCTGCTGGGATTTAACTGATTGATGTCGATGTGATTTAGAAACGCTCATTTCTAATCAAATTTGGCTGTATGTAACTCTTGTGCAGTGATTTGCATTGAGCGTCTGTATATTTTGCTCTCTGGGTAGGTTTCGGAAATGGAGAAGAATGGAACCAAAGCGAGCGATGATCCTTCTAGGAGGAGGCCAAAGCGAGCTACGGCATGTACAAATTTCAAGCCGTGTGCTGATATTGATGTCACCATCTTCGGGTCTGGTGTAGTGACTGAAGATGATGAAGGCGGGTAATTTATTGTCTCAATGATTCTGACAGCTCAACACAGGGTTTCGGATCCTGATGGAATGAGCATATTCCATAGTCAAATAAAGAATGGATGATTGAGTTTGGTCTGGAATGGTTTTCATTACATTCCAAACAGATATGGTCTGGTACGTTGAATATGACATTAGTGTTTGTACCACACGTTTCTGCATCTTTAGCATGCTTTCTTTTGTTGTTGCTGACATATCATGCGTATGCAGGCATCGACTTGGGAGACCTTCGAAGCAGTACACCCCTTTGTACGAACCTGTTCTGAAAACAGAAAGGTTGCAATAAGCATCACTACTTTGCTGGAAGAGCAAGCTAGAATTTTGAGGCTGTCGTTCGCAGATGTCATAAAAAACTGTCTGAGTTTCAGAGGAACGATAAAGCTTACATTTCTTCTGATCCCTCGCTTGTGCAGAGATATGTGGTTGTTCATGGGCAAATAATCTTGCAGCTTTTTGTAACAAGGATATCAGTAAGTGTCCATTTATTATTGGTCTTGCAAGTAAAATGGAGGAAAGTCGCCACACAAAAAAGGTTATCAAGAAGAAGAAATTTTTCTGAAGAACTGAATAGGAATACAGGTATGGCACCTGTGGTATCCAAGAGAAAAGCTATGCAAGCAACAACAACACGCCTGATCAACAGAATTTGGGGTGAGTTGTACTCCAATTACTCTCCAGATGATTCATTGCAGGCGATTAGTGAAGACAATGGGGAGGAAGAGGTTGAAGAGGGGGGTGAAAATGGGGAGGAAGAAGTTGAAGATGACGCAGACAACATTGTACCAGAACTTGCTGAGGTTCAAAAGTCTCATACTCCTACGAAGAAAATTCGAGGCAGTTCTAAAAACATGGAAATAAGATGAGATGGCAGAGGTTTCTGGCAGAGCTATCAGGAAAAACCTCTGCTGGTGACCCTCTCTATCGACAAGCCCTCCTTGGAGGGGACATTGTGGCTGTAGGTGGAGCTGTCATCTTGGAAGTTGATGATCCAAATGAACTTCCCATCATCTACTTTGTGGAGTACATGTTTGAAAGTTCAGATCACCGCAAAATTATTCATGGAAAACTCCTTCAAAGAGGATTTGAGACTGTTCTAGTGAATGCTGCTAATGAGAGGGAACTATTCCTGAATAATGAATGCATCACTCTGCAGCTTAAGGACATAGGAGGAACAGCCAGTCTTGAGATCCGGTCAAGGCCATGGGGCCATCAATATAGGAAAGAAAATAACACTGCAGATAGCTTGACTGGGCGAAAGCAGAAGAAAGAAAAGCGAGTGGTTTGCCAACAGAATACTACTACAAAAGCTTTTACTCAGCTATTACGTTTGCAGTAATAAAAGCTTTTGGAGTAGTATTCTGTTGGCAAACCACTCCTATTCTTTAGTCTTCCACTAAGCTATATAGGTTGTGGTTCTGGATTGTGCACTTCATGTAAGAAAAGGAAGGATGAAGAGAAATGTAAAAACTTAATCTGAATGTTTCTAAGACAGCTTTTTTCTCCAATGGGATTGAGTATATAGCTGAAGATTATGTCTATGTCAACCCTGACTATATGACTGTAGATGGCTTGAAAGAGGGTAGTGAAATGTTTAAGTCTGAGCGGAAACATTGGGTTTAGAGCTTTTGTTGTTTGCCAATTGCTGGAAATCATTGTCGCAAAGGAATCCAAAAAGGGTGGTTTAGGATCCTTTGAGATTTAAGTGAGAAGGTTTTATAGGCATGAGGATATTTCTTTCGAGAAGGCCTATGCATCAGACATCCAAGAGGTAAAAACATATCTTTTGTAATGTATCTAGTGATATTTTAAGGAAGGGGGAGCTTTCTTTGTTGGTTTCATTATAAGTTTACCTTGCAAACTTTTTTCACTGTTTTTTTGTGTGCAATATTTTAGTTGTATTTCAGCGAGGACACAAACGATCTCCCTCCAGAGGCTGTAGAGGGAAAATGTGAAGTAAGGGAGAAAAATGACATGCCCTTATGCCATGAATATCCAATATCAGAACATATAATTATATAAGATTTTATATAAGATTTTGCATATAATTATATCTATGGCTACTGTTTTAAAGTGGATTTGCCTGCCACGATCAAGTTGAATTATCTACTATTAAGGACGGCATACTTCTAAGAAAGAAAAAAGGGAAGGGCGTGGAGAGTGAAACTGGTTCCAGGATTGTCAAGCCTGATGAGGTACCTAAAGAGCTGCGTCTAGCTACATTAGATATTTTTGATGGTTGTGGTGGCTGGTCTCAGGGATTGGAACAGGCGGGTATGTATTATCTCCACCCACATTTTACCCACCAAAATGATTGGACAAGTTGGTATTGATATGCATGTTTTATGTACAAGATGTATCTACAACAAAATGGGCAATCGAGTATGAAGAGCCAGCTAGGTAGGCTTTTAAACAAAACCACTTCGAAGCTACAGTTTTTATTAATAACTGCAATGTGATTCTTAGGTACATAGCCAACATGATAAACACTTGCTAGTCCAATGTGAATATTTCCTTTGTTGTGATCAGTTGTTCAGAGCATCTGTATGGCTATAATGGAGGAATGTAGAGATGAAGATGAGTGTGTCTCTACTACGGAAGCAGCTGAACTCGCAGCCAAACATGATGAGAACCAGAAGAGTACTCTGCTACTGCCTGGTCAAGTGGATTTTAAAAACAGAGGCCCTCCATGCCAGGTTTATATTTCAGATTGTTACTTGTGTACAAAGTTCGATGAATCAGTGAAAAGCTTTTAATTTGTGCAATTTGGCAGGAATTTTCTGGTCTGAACAGGTTCAACCAAAGCTCTTGGAGCAAAGTTCAGTACGAAATGATATTGGCATTCTTATCCTATGCTGATTATTTCCGGCCAAGGTATTTTCTTTTGGAGAACGCGAGGACCTTTGTGTCCTTCAATAAAGGGCAGACATTTCAACTTACTCTGGCTTTCTCTTCTTGAAATGGGTTACCAGGTAAAATCCTAGTGCTATTATTTTGTCTCATGCTCTCCGTCAGAAGTTGGCATGCCATGTAAACCATGGCTTGCAAAGTACAGTGTGAAACCGAATCCAACATCTGTTTAATATGATGTTTTCTAGGTGAGATTTGGAATCTTGGAGACAGGTGCATATGGAGTTTCCCAATCCCTTAAAGAAGTTATTCCAGAATGGCATGAGCCGATGTATGTCTTTAATGTTCCGGAGTTGAAAATCTCACTAACTCAAGGTTTACATTATGTTGCTTTCGTAGTACTGCATTTGGTGCATCTCTCCGCCCAATCACCGTAAGAGACACAATTGGAGATCTTCCACCAGTAGAAAACAGAGAATCCAAGACAAACAAAGAGGTATGATAACTGATCAGTAGAAAGTATCTATACATACATACATGTTACCAACACAACAACGTGAACCTATCTGAAATATTTGTTTTTTGGATCCAGGTGTCTTGTAGTATCAAGTTGATCCAGTCTCATGGTTCCAAAAGGCAATTAGAGGAAACATGATTGTTCTCACTGATCATATCTTCAAAGAGATGAACGAACTAAACCTCATTCGATGTAAGAATATCCCAAAGGTGCCAGGTGCTGATTGGCGTGATCTACCAGATGAAAAAGTCAGTGTTTGTACACTTGACATAGTCTGACTGCAGGAATTAATAAGATTTACTATAAAACTATAAATAATCTTTTACTTTTTACAGGTGAAGTTATCAAATGGAGAGCTTGTGGATTTGATTCCTTGGTGTCTACCAGCTAAGCGCCACAACCAGTGGAAGGGACTCTTTGGGCCTTTACAGTCTAATCTCCCAGAAAGACCCTTCCACTGGTTGTGGCGCTTAGCTGTGTTTGGTAGACACCAAGGAATCAAAGCTGCCCACTTGATAATGTGTAAGGGTAAGGTGGAATGTCCATCACTAATCCTCAGCCCATGGGTAAGGTGGGAATGTGTTTCCATCCTGACCAGGACAGAATTCTCACAGCCGTGAATACACCCGATCTCAGGTATAAAGAAGTCTTATGTTTCCATATAATACCACCATTTGATCAATGGCAACATAAGACTTCTATTCTTGATAAAAAGGGGTGGTACTATATGGAAACATACCACCTGAGATCGGGCTTATTCACGGACTGTGAGAATTCTGTCCTGGTCAGGATGGAAACACATTCCCACCTTACCCATGGGCTGAGGATCAGTGATGGAAACACATTCCCACCCTTTGATCAAGAATAGATTCAGTTTCTGGGTTTGCGTTGCCATTATTAACAGTCTAGAGATGGCAAAGCACTTGTGGTCTAGCAAGTATTTGAGATATGATGTTGAGCATTTTGGAGATTACAGTAATGTTAGCTTTATAGATATAGCTCTTAAAAGTTGGTTGAATCGAAAAAACTGAACTGAAATTGTGATTCTAAGTCTGTTTGGTTGATAATAACGGCAGGGGTTTCCGGACAGCTATGAGTTCCTGGGGAACATACAACACAAGCATAGACATGTTGGGGATGCAGTTCCTCCACTGGCATGTGCTCTCCGTCGTAAGCTCAAAGAACCGGTTGATCTCAGAGAGTCTCTTCAACACCAACCTTAAAACATTCAAATTGTGTATCAGGCTAAATTACTTTCATCTAAAGCTAAAGAGAGAAAAAATATGTTTGTATTTATTTTGTTACCTTCATCGAAGTGCAATTTGCTTTCTTTGGTGCAAAATTTAGATATAAAACTGCATAATACCTTAATGAATCAAGTTATTCTCGTTATAAAAATTGCCATCAGATCTGGTTTTTTTCTCAAAATTCAGTTCGTGTATTTCAGATTTTCTTATGCATCCTTAAAATTTTAAATATATATTTTTTTCTTTACCGAAATTAAAAATTCTCAAATGCTTTCGCTGCCATTCAATTCTACATAAGTACAAGAATGAATTGGTGAAATAACAACCTCTCACCTCTAAATTAGGAAACTAACACCACTATATAGTAAATTAGAAAACTAAGAGCATGTGGTGAATTTTGAGGGTGTGTAATGTACAAAACACCCTCAAAAGCAAAAAGAACCACTAAAAAAAACATTTGATAATGACATCTCTGGACTTTGCTTTAAAATAGTTATCCCTAAATGACAAAAGCGACAGCTTGGAGAGGTAGTAAACATTTGCTTTTGAGAATTATCGTTTTCGTTTTAAACCATTCTTTCTTAAATGTTACATTCCGTAAATAGTCATCTATTTACCCAAATGTCTGTAACTGTAAATATACGTCTATCTTACTAAAATAAATAATTATTTACTTTAGAATTTTGATGATAGATGACTATTCCAATAACTATATTCAATGTATAAATGATTATTCCAATATTTACCGTAAAGAGTCATTTATCATAGATCTTACATGATAAGTCCCTAAAAATAATACTTAATTTATGAAAGTAGTTAATTGTTTATTTAACTAGACAATCTAATGAAAACATAAATTGTGAAATTTGTACAGCTATATTGAAAGTATTGATAACTATTCTTAAATGTATTGTAGTACAATGGTAAAGCAGTTTGATCACTATATAAAGATAGATTACTATCTAATCTTAGAACCTCGAAGATAGATGACTATTCCAACAAACTATATTCAGTGTCTAAATGACCATTACAGTAGGTACCGCCAATAGTCATATATCATAGATCTTAGATGATAGGTCCATGAAAACTATACTCAGCTTGTGAAAGTAGCTAACTATTTAATTGAGTAGACAATATATGAAAACATAATTTGTGAAATGTGTACTGCTATGTTGAAAGTATAACTGACTATTTTTTATTATACTGTAGTACAATGGTAAGACAGTTTAGATGATTATTTAAAAATAAATTAATGTTGAAGATCTAAGATAGATGTTATTTAAAGAGTATAGATGACTATATAAACAATATAGCTACTTGACTGCTAATTCTTTCCGTTAAAGTGATGAAAATAACTATTATTTTTTTTTCATTATGAAGCTAAAATCAACAACTTTCATGTTGTTGAATAACTATGTGTCAAAATAGCTGACTATTCATTGTGTTTATATCGATTATGAGTAGTTGTTTATGAAACACTTATCAATCTGCAGGCTTAGATAGATATTTTAGTGTTACTTATGTCAATTAAAGTCACGTAGATAACTATTTCTTGCTTTTGTGATGCGAAATCCAGTAACTTTCATGTTGATGAGTAACTATGACACAAAATACTTTACTATTTATTTGTGTTTATATAGCTTAAGAGTAGTTTCTATGAAACACTTATCATTTGCATGTTACTTTTGTTTTGATTTGTGTTGTGTAGATGTCTGGTTTATCAAGATAGTTGTATATGATATAACTATAAATTCTGAACAATGGATAAACGTTTCTAGAAATTCTAAAACATCATGTGTCATATATTAAACAAAACTGATTTTCACCTAATTGATTTTCACCTAATCAATTTTATGATTTTGACCAAAATTATTTTTATCTAATCAACTTTATGATTTTTTATTTTTCAAGTTAGAAACCATTGTCCAAGAAGAAGAGTAAAAAAGAGAGAGAAATGCAATGTGATTTTTAGAATATTTTGATTGGTCCACATTTTTCGGGTTTTTTTGTAAAGTAAAAAAAAACAATATATCTGAAAAAGAAAAGAGTGTACAAAGTATTATGTTAGAGTGAAAAGAATGTGGTGGACATTCTAGACTTTTAATTGCCTTTGACTATGAATAAAAAATTATTTTGTTAGCCTTTTAGTTTTGGTGGTAAAAGGTGATAGTTTTGCAAATTTTTCGATCCAGATGAAGTATGGATTTTTTTTTTCTTTCGGAGGCCTAATTAATAATAAGCTGCCTGAAATACTTTTTGGGAAAAGTCCATAAAAATATTCCAACTAAATTTGAATAAGCTTTCTACTATCCGGACTTTTTTAATGCTCATTTTCCTACTCCAACTAATTAAATTGCTCATTTTAATACTTTGATTAATTATTTTGCCCATTTCACGACCTCGATCTAACGAAAAGTTAACGTTGTTATCTTCATATTTTTTTAATATTAAATATTAATACTTTAATATCTAGTACTAATATATTTCCTAAAAATCTTTTAAAAATTCCAAAAATCGTTAAAAATCTTAAGAAAAACCCAAAAAATCTAAAATTCATTGAAAATTTGAATTATATGAAAAATTAAAATCTAGATTTTTTTTTTTTTTTTGCAAAATAAAACTAATTTGAAGAAATCCCAAAATTTCTAAAAGGAAAAATTATAAAACAGTTCTAAAATTTAAGAAAAGGAAAAATAAATGGAGAAATTCCTTAAAATACCACACTTTGTATGGTGAGTTCCAAAAATACCATTATAAGCTTTATTTTCCAAAAATACCACTAAATATTTATGTTTTTCAAAAATACTACAAATGCTAAAAGTGATTTTCAAAGGTTTATAATTTAGGGTTTAGGGTTTGGTTTTGAGGTTTAGGATTAGTTTTGAATTAAAAAAATAATTTAAATTTTGTGGTATTTTTAGAAAATTAAAACTTTTAGTGTTATTTTTGGAATTACCCCTCCAAAATGTCGCATTTTTTAGAATTTCTCAAATAAATTTTAGATAAAAAATTATTTTAATTTTAATTTTTGTAACAAAATATAGATCAATTCCAAAATTTATAAGGTTAATTTACAAAAATATAGGATAAATAGGGTTTCAAAATATGTTGCTAATAGTTTATTATTTACTAATATTTTCCCCTTTAAGAAATTTTAGAATTTCTTCAAATTAGTTTGATTCTGCAAAATAATTTTTTCCATTTTAAATTTATATTTATAATTCATTTTCTATTTTCCTTGAATTTTAGATTTTTTGGGTTTTTAAAAATATTTTGAATGATTTTTTGGGATTTTTTTAATTTTTAGAAAATATATTATTATTTAAATAGTAAAATTTTAATATTAAAAAATTCTAGAGATAACGGATGTTATCTTTTCGTTAGATCGAGATTGTTAAATAGGCAAAATAATTTGCTGAAGTATTAAAATAGATAATTTAATTAGTTGGAGTAGGAAAGTGGCCGACATTAAAAAATTTTGTGTAGTAAAAAGTTTATCCAAATTTAGTTGAAGTATTTTTATGGACTTTTCCCATACTTTTTCTTGTGTTTCCATAGTTCAGAGTCTTCAGACAAAGCAGCAATCACAAAACCTACGTGGTTTGGTTAAGATTTGTTGGCTCATAGACCATGTCCTCCTCTAATTTCCCATTCTTTCCGCCATGAAGCTATAGTGGAGGAGACATTAATGGCGGCGTCAGTGGATAAAGGAGTGGAATCGTCTCATGGTCGTGCGGTAGAAGAGACAAGCTTAAGCTTAATGGTGGATCTTCGATTATATTCAGCAGAGAAACACATGTTGATGTACAAAGGTTTTTCTCCTTCTTTTGATGTGCCGTTTACTACTCAGAAAGTGGCCAAGTATATTTTACCTATGAGGCCCAAAATTCTTATATTCTCTGTAAGGTGAAAACCTAAGATGTTTGATCAAGGTTTCAGCCATTCTTCAAAAGAGTACATAGACTTTGATGAGGTGCATTGGGATACTCTAGAAGTAGTAGTTAAAGAATAACCATGGTTGACAAAAAGGTCACTATCAAGAACGCCTAATTTTTTACATGGCAGATTTTAGGATATTTGTTAGTATTTTAGAAAAGGGAGGAGGAGAGTATGAGAGTACAACTTCATTTGTAAGGGTTGTATTTTGTGGGGAGGAAAGAGACTCCATTAAACCTTTCTCTCAAGTTATAAACACATATTCTCTTTAATCCAAAGATTTCTTTTTCATTTCTCTGTGATATGTTGAGTTTTTACAACACATATCAATATACAACAATGATGTTCCTTAGATCACACAACTAAAAAGAGATACAAAGGAATTATGATTTGATTGTTGTTTCCTAATGAAATTATGATTCAAGCTGTGTTTACTTCCTAGAACCAACCGCTGCTAATATGAATCTTCTTCTTCTTCTTTTTTTTTTTTTTTTTTT
>OVAP01000212.1:0-24627 GCA_900406295.1 Aurinia saxatilis | reverse complement strand
AATTTTTTTTTTTTTTTTTTTTTTTTTTTTTTTTATCAATATAAGTCCTGAAATTTACGTGGTTTTTTTATTTCTTCTCAGTTTGTGAGCTATGCTTTTGGATCCTATTAAATTTTGATTATGTATTGTATATTCTTCGTACAAGCTGTATAATATTTAATGTATCATAGAAATATATTTAGACAATCATCTTCACCCACGACTAAAGCAGTATATTAATATAGCTACTGAATCCCATTATTTGTTTAGAATTTGGATATGATTGTTAAGTACTTAAGAATATTGTGATTGTTCAAGAGAAGAAAATATCTTGGCAATGTTTTCCATTATCATGAGATCGATCAGGAATCTGGTGGTGATTAAATGGAGAAGCTAGAGGACAGTGATGACAAGGATGATGAGGATTGTATTTTAATTTGATAATGAGAAATTTGTTGGTAGATATGGTAAATTTTGAAACATAAAGCTTAAAAGCTATGTTGTTTCAGCTTTTGTATAATAAAATCCTATAATACAAATTTGACAAACTGTAGTAAAAGTGATGGGTTGGGACTGAGATGCGAGGCTTGGTGATGCAAATATGAAAATATGGTTCATATTCATAGTTCATCAACAAAATGATCAATGCAAATCAATCACAAATTTACAAGAAAATTATAGAAGACAATCAAACCATGGATATATCAAGAAGGTGTCTAGATACAAAGAACCAATCAAACTAAATGTTGATTGCATCAAATCCTCAAATTTATTTATTAATTGATTTTTGTAATTATATAGATTGATATTTTGCATTTATGTTTATTTATTTGATTAATTGTAAATTGAGCCTATATAAGCTCACTTCTCAAATCATTGTAAGTATGTACACATATTTTTGGAATATAAAAAGAGTTTCTCTAAAGCTTATGTTTTGTTTTGTTTATCTAAGTTAGGTGGAATTCTGATACGACCAAGCTAATACACAGAAAAGAGGGAGGAACGACGAAGATATAATTAAGTGAGAGAAGAAGATAAGGACAAAAGAAGATAAGAACGAAAGAAAATTTCAATACTAAAAATTAGTTTCTCGATAAAATGAAAGCATTCACAAGTTCTGCTTATAAAAGAGAAATGCATAAACGACAACTTAATCAAATATGGGCCAGGCCTAATTATTATCTTAGGTAAAGACTCCTTCTGAGGTTGAGTCTTAGACCTTTCCTTCATCGAGCAGTTACTTAGCCACTTTGCTTCTTGATCCACTTCTTTGCTACACGACCATCTGATCGAGCTTTCTTCTTTATAAACGCCAGTGGTACCTGTAGCCTATCAATACTCCTCCGAAGAAGAGCCACCTTGTCCTCAAGGTGGAAGGTTGGAAACTGTCGAGCAAGATTATCCATTGGTTCCCATGTAGCTTCAAATTCAGGCAATTGAGATCACTTGACCAACACTTATGGACCAGCTCCTGCGGTGGACTTGCGGATTGCCAGGATGTCCTCGGGCGAATGGGATAGGTGGCAACACTTGCACTTGGCTTGTGGAAGGAAAAACTTTCTTCAGCAATGACACATGAAAGACTGGATGTATCAAACTGTTTCGAATCCTGTCCCCGCATAAAGAACAAACAAACATTATAGAAAAAGCAAAAATTGGATTAGCTGTAACTCATATGCACAGGGACCAAAGCGTCTCAACACCGCATAAGGGCCGAAATAACGCGGAGCTAGCTTCTCATTCCTCCTGCGAGCTACTGAGACTTGTCTGTAAGGACGTAAACGAACATAAACCAAATCTCCCACCTCATACTCGACGTCTCTACGGTGTTTATCTGCTGAAAGTTTCATCCGATGATGAGCCTTTGCTAGATTCTCTTGCAAGGTCTCCAACAACCTGTCTCGATCCAACAACAATTCTCCAACAGCAACATTGGTAGAAGGATCTTTACCATACTTGAGCAAGCGTGGAGGGTCACGTCCATACAGAGCCTTGAATGGACTCATGTTGATCGGGGAATGGTGGGAGGTATTGTCAATACTCTGCCCAAGGTAACCACTGCGCCTAGGTAGTGGGTTTAGTGCCCGCAGAACAGCGAAGGTATGTCTCCAAGCACATGTTGACCACTTCCGTATGCCCATCCGTCTCAAGGTGATAAGGTGTGGTAAAATGTTGCTTGGTGTTCAGTAGCTGAAAAAGTGTAGTCTAAGAAACACTAAGAAAGATTTTACCTCAGTCATACACCATAGTCTAAGGAAATCCATGGAGTCTCACTATCTCCTCGATGAACCGGTATGCAACAGTTTTAGCGGTGAAGGGATGCTTCAACAGAATGAAATGTGCATATTTACTTAACCTGTCTACCACCACCATTATGACATCAAACCCTTTGGAGTGCGGCAAACCCTCAACGAAATCAAGACTAATGTCAGCCCAAACTTGTTTTGGTATCGGTAATAGAGCGAGTAAGCCCGCTGGAGATAAGGTGGAGTACTTGTTCTGTTGGCAAACTTAACAGGCATCAATGTACTTGATGACATCACTTCGCATACCACTCCAAAAGACCTCTCTTGCTAAACATTTAAAGGTTTTAAGATGACCTTCATGTCCTCCTGTTGCATTAGAGTGGAACTCTTGTAGCAAGCTTGGAATGAAGGGAGATCCTGAAGGCAACACCAACCGATTGTGTATGTGCAACGCTCCCTCAATTAAAGAGTACCCCTGGTCAGATTGCTTACCCGCCTTGATTTGAGATACAATGCTCTGAAGTTTTGGATCTGCTTCAATTTGTTCCATAACCGTTGTTGTGTCAATGGAGAGTGGGGCTGGAAAGACCAATTCTAAGAGTCGTTTTGTCTGCATCTTTCTGGATAAGGCGTCATCACCCTTATTTTCCACATCTGGTTTGTACTCAATCGTAAAATCGAGTCCCAGTAATTTAGTGGCCCACCTTTGCTGCTCTGTTGTCGCAAACCGCTGGTCAAGTAAGTGTTTGAGGCTCTTCTAATCAGTGCGGATTATAAACTTCTTCCCTGTCAGGTAGTGTCTCCATCTTGTAACTGCGACCACAATAGCCAAGAGCTCTCGTTCATACACTGATTTCGCTCTCCCCTTCATTGAAAACCCCTGACTCAAATAAGCTACATGTCTGCCCCTTGAGAGAGTACCGCTCCAATGCCATTTCCTGATGCATTTGTTTCTATAGTGAAAGTCTGATCGAAATTAGGCAACGCCAGAACTGGGAGTTGGGTCATGGCCTTCTTAAGAGCTTTGAAAGCTATTGTTGCTGTGAGACCTAGGAATCCCCTCAACTCAGTGACATTACGTGGCTCAGGCCAGTTCACCATGGCTTTCAGCTTACTCGGGTCCACATAAACTCCTCTTTCCGATATTATATGGCCAAGGTAAGCTATCTCAGAACGATCAAAAGAGCACTTCTTCCTATTTGCTTAAAACTGATGTTGGGCAAAGATTTGTAATACCATCTTAAGATATCTCAAATGTTGTTCCTTTCCCTGACTATAAACAAGGATGTCGTCGAAAAACACCAGCACGAACTTCCTTAATTACGGCTTGAATATCTCATTCATCACTGACTGAAAGGTTGCAAGAGCATTTGGTAGGCCAAACGGCATTACGAGGAACTCGTAATGTCCTTCATGGGTGTGGAATGTTGTCTTCTCTACATCCCCAACTTTAATTCTGATTTGATGGTAACCAGATTTGAGGTCCAACTTGGAGAATATCGAAGCTCCCTGCAATTCATCTAGCAATTCCTCAGTAATAGGTATAGGGTATCGATCAGGAACGGTAATCTTGTTGAGCTCTCTGTAGTCCACACAAAATCGCCACCCTCTATCTTTTCTGCACCAAAATTAGAGGACTCTAAAAAGGGCTTACACTTGGTCTTATGACTTGAGCCTCCAACATTTCTCTAATCAATTTCTCTATCTCGTTCTTTTGACTGTAAGAGTAACGATATGGACGGATGTTGATGTGAGTCGTTCCCTCCAGCAAGGGAATATCATGTTCTCGAGAACGCTTAGGTGGTAATTGTTGGGGCATGTTGAAGACTGTCTCATAACTGTTAAGAAGAGTCTGCACTCGTTTGTCGATTGTTGTGGGGTGTTCCTTCACTTCTCCTTGAAATAAAGTGGTAAGTTCAAGTAACCAGACAATATCTTCTTCTTTTAGTACCTTCTTCATCAAATTTAAGGATATATGTCCTCTCATCAGCATTGGGCCTCCTTGTGGAGTGACCCATTGTTCATGTACTAAGAAGCTTAAAGTGTGCATGCCCCAGTTAATTTTGGTTTCTCCTAAGGTGGCTAACCAAGAATAACCCAAGATGATGTCTGTTGTACCCAGATCAAACAGTAAGTACTCATCCACTACTCCAGCCCCTTGGATTGACAAAACTACACCCTTGCATTTTCGAGAACTGGTGATTATCTGCCCATCACCCATAAAAACCCCAAAGCTTTTAGTCTCCGTGACAGTAAGCTCGCACCTCTGAACAACTCTGGGTGACATGAAATTACATGTAGCTCCCGAGTCAATGAGCACTACCACGTCTTGGTTCCCAATGCGCCCCATCATCCTCATTGATCTCTCCACGGTAAAACCCACCATAGACTGTAGAGAGAGTTCCATCAGTTCCACCATTGAATCTCATCATCATCTTGTGTCCCTTTGTTATCTGATTTATCTTCATCCAACTCCTCTGCCTCAGCATCTTCATCGACTGCCAGGTATTTGTTCTCTTGTGTTCTGCATCTATGCCCCGAAAAATACTTACCCCGACACATGTAGCAAGGAATTCTGTACCGGTTCTCACCCTTTTCTCCATCAACGGAACGCCTAGGAGGTGTTGTCTTGGTACTCTGTCGAGGGCTAGTGTTAGGACTCTTTCCCTGATATCCCAGCGCTGGAGTGGAGTTTGTCCTTTGAAATGGTACCTTGTTCCTGTTCTTCTTAGCTTCATGTTCTTCAATCATCATTGCACAATCAACCAACTCATTCAAACCCTCGGGCCTACACAGAATAACCTGGTCTTGTATGTAAGACTTTAACCCCAGAAAGAAAGCCTCTTCAAAAACATCATCTGGTACATGAGGAGCCGCCACTGTTAGTTCTTCAAACCTTTCCTGGTAATCCTCCACAGTCCGTACTTGTTTAATCCTCAACATTTGTCTCACAACTGGATCTCCTTTAGTTCTTTTGTATCTTTTCCTCAACTTATCCTAAAAATCCAACCAATCCTTGATGTTATGCCTATCTTGTTCCCATCTTAACTAAGTGACCGCGTTCCCTTGCATACAAGCAATATCGAGATCAAGTTTTTCCATTTCCAAGGTCTTGTTTGCCACAAAACATTTCTCAACACGAAATATCCAATCATCAGGGTTCTAGCCTTCAAACAACGGTAAATCTACCTTCTTGCTAGGAGAATCCGGTTTGGCCTCTTGAGCCACTTTGTTGAAAGCTTCCAGAGACTTGTTGGGAATCTTCATAGCAGGTAAAGGCAAAATACCATCACCTTTGGTCAGATCTTTCACTGACGACATCGGTGGAGTTGTTGACGACTGGATCTGCACCTCTGAGGAGGAAATCAGACCAACAGACCGACATCTCTTTGAGCTCAGCCGTAATGTCTGATTTAGGAGGCATTTTTTACCAGCGGCTCTGATACCACTTTGATACGACCAAGTTAATACACAGAAAGGAGGGAGGAATGACGAAGATAGAATTAGGTAAGAGGAGAAGATAAGGACGAAAGAAATTTTCAATACTGAAAATTAGTTTCTCGATAAAATGAAAGCATTCACAAAGTTCTGCTTATAAAGGAGAAATGCATAAACGGCAACTTAATCAAATATGGGCCAGGCCTGATTATTGTCTTAAGTAAAGACTCCTTCTGAGGTCGAGTCTTAGACCTTTCTTTCATCGATCAATTACTTAGCCACTTTGCTTCTTGATCCACTTCTTTGCTACACGACCATCTGATCGAGCTTTCTTCTTTATAAACGCCATTGGTACCTGTAACCTATCAAAATTTTTACTTAGTAAACGTTTGAATCTATGTCTTTTGTGTGGATTCACTAAGGTCTAAATTTATGATCTCATCACAAAGGCTTTCACACCTTTGAGTGGCGATCTTCGATCCATCCTCTTGTTCATTTTTCCATCTCATCGATTTGTCCAAGTAGAGAGTGCCGCACGGCCAGCTACTTTGACTCCATCTTCGTTCCATTCATTCCAATCATCCTCACCCACTGATCAAGCTAGAGAGTGTTGAACAACCAGCTAGTTGGATTCCACCATCCATATCTATTTCCATCTTTTCACCCACCGGTTTTGAAGGAGAGTTTTGTACAACCAGCCTTCATAATCACATCATCTATCCTTGTCAGATCAAACCCTTGATCTTACATCACTTGGTGGATGACTTGAAATCCAATTGTCCAACCAGGGTTTTATGTGGTCGTCATCCAATTGCCACCACATTCCTTTGGTTAATAGTTCTTTACCATGGAGGATCGATATAGTTCCATAGGAAGGTTTATTACGCTGTCCGACAAAAAGAAAATTGGTGGAAGGAAAATATCGGCTTTTAAAGTATGTGCGAGGAGAGTATTTGGGTTTTGTATTAGATTCTACGCTTGTTTGCTCAAAAAAGTTGTGTTAAATTCTTGTAGATCCTTGAATCCTAATCTCCCGACATTCTTAAAATGAGATCATCTCTTCTAACCAATCATTGGTAAATTACGGTTTCCATTGTTGGTACCCCACCAAATTTTTATAACACACTCTCTATTTCAGCACATATGGTGGTTGAAATTTTGAAGCAGTTCATGAAATAGATGGGCACTAATAAAGCAACCGATTTCAACATGACGAACATATCACACTTCGAAGGCTGAGTTGCTCCGGTAGTCTTAGGTACTTGCCACAACCATTGATAATGTGTATATCCTGGATTTCTTTAACCAACTCCTGATTTCTAGGAAAAAAATTGCTTCCAAAATAAATAGAAGGTTTCTGAAAATTTACTAACCGACAAATTACAATGGCGGCTAGTTTCACATTATCATGACTGCAGAAATATAAATTATCATCAAACAACATATAATTAATCCGCGGTCCACCAGTGCTGATGGAAGCCCTGGATTCGACGAAAGGATTGAGCTTGGTTGAGTTTATGAGAAAGCATTTCTGCACAAAACAAAAATAAGTAAGGTAATAATGGATCTTCTTGTCGTAAACCTCATTGTGGTTGAACATATCTATATTGAGTAAGAGATGGACCGAACACGTAACATAATCTAATCCACCCATTGTTGTCAAAATCCTAAAAGATCATAGCTTAGGAGTGGAAGTTCCATCCCACTCGTTTATATGCTTTACTAGTATCTGTTTTAACACTCATATAAGTTTTCGCTTGGCGCTTTCTAACGAATGCATCAATTCGTGAGGTAATAGGACATTATCACCAATATTTGCCGTTTGATTTTTGGAAATTATGTAGGCGGGGGTAGGGGGGGCTCGCGACAAAAATCTTAGAGATAACTTTATAACCCTCTCTAATGTACACACTCATATTGGCACATAGTTGGTGTAAAGAAGCTTCAGACTTCTTTTGAAAGTGTTTCACCGACAATGTGCCAATATTCTTGGTAAAAAGCACCTGACAACCCATGAGGACCTAGAGCTCGATCGGGCCAATGGAAAACACTGCCTCATTGATTTCAGTATCATAAGTTCCTTGGTTATTGAGGCATTCTTTTGCGATGTGAATCACTTTGTACTGCATTGAAATAACCATCCAAGTCCTTAAGTTGTGAACTTGAGAACAATGTAGTAAAATATTGAGCCCTTTCGCCATAATCATGCAAACTGATTGGGTTTGTTCATTATACCACATATCATAGACTTTGTCATTTCCTATCGGCGTTAATACAAAACAAAACACAAATTATTTGACAAAAATCTTAGAGATAACTTTATAACCCTCTCTAATGTACACACTCATATTGGCACATAGTTGGTGTAAAGAAGCTTCAGACTTCTTTTGAAAGTGTTTCACCGACAATGTGCCAATATTCTTGGTAAAAAGCACCCGACAACCCATGAGGACCTAGAGCTCGATTGGGCCAATGGAAAACACTGCCTCATTGATTTTAGTTTCATAAGTTCCTTGGTTATTGAGGCATTCTTTTGCGATGTGACTCACTTTGTATTGCATTGAAATAACCATCCAAATCCTTAAGTTGTGAACTTGAGAACAATGTAGTAAAATATTGAGTAGCAACAGATGATATAAGCCATTTCGCCATAATCATGCAAACTGATTGGGTTTGTTCATTATACCACATATCATAGACTTTGTCATTTCCCATCGGCGTTAATACAAAACAAAACACAAATTAAGAACAAATATTGTACTAGGCATCGAGAGAAAATAGTGGTTCAACACTTTCACAATAACAGTTTCTCCAATTCTAAATTTTTTTGAACAAATATCAGAGTCATCCCAAGTTTCCTTTTGATGTGGACTTTCTGTTCACTTAAAACAATTCATCTGTTTTGTGTAATCCCAAGTTTCCTTTTGATAGTATACCAAAAACACTATTGCACATATAAAAAGCCAAAAAAGACACTCAGGATAGTTTCTTCTTCTTCTCCAAGTATGAATGGCTTCTCTGGAAGTCTAATATAGACCAGACCAGATGCCTCAGGCCAATCTCAGGCCAGAGAGCTGCAGGAGAGCAGAGCTGAGAATTGCCTGTTTGCCATAAGAGAAAATTGCTCAGCCTCGTCTCTCCTGAACTCCGGATCACTATATCAGGATCCGGCGCCACGCTCATCTGCATATTCTGCTCAATATCTAATAACTGTATTCTTTTTTCCTGTTCCATTCTCTCTATATCCTCATGCTTATAATTAGAAGCTTCCATATTTTCTGATTTGCTCATACAAGTTTTCCTGACAGCTTGTAGGATCTCATCTGTTGAGTTATAGGCAACGCAGACAAGAAGCACCACCCGACTATTTTTAGCTGTGGCCTTCATGACTTCTTCTGCAGCAGCTCTGACTTGGTCGCTTAGAAGCGCTAAGTTACCAATAAAGTAGACCCGTATCCCGTATTCATGTACGATACTCTCTTTCTCAAGCAAAGACTTGATCTTTTCCAGCAATAAATCCATCAGAGACTGAACCTCCTCAGGTTTTCTTCTAAAATTGTCTATGCTAAATGCGTATATTGTTACATACTGGATACCCAGCTCATAACAGTATTGCAGAATCGACATAAGGGCAGAAAACCCAGCTTTGTGGCCAGACCCTTCTTTTTTACCGCACTTCTTTGCATACCTGCGGTTTCCATCCATGATAAAGGCAACATGATTGGGCAACGGACCCATAGATATGACCCGAAACAAACATCTTCTTGAAAATCCGCATATCTGCTCAAGCAGTTGACTAATTCCACCGCTCATACGTCTTATTTGACCAGGAGACTCGGCCATTTGAGATTGCAACTTCCAATATCCTCTGCTGTCTCAAATAAAGGATGCAAAACATTCAGAATTCATATCAACAACGCATGTCGGAACCTACTCCTTGGTTTCATAATGATAAATCAGTTGTACACCAACGTAAAAATTCTATACCAGTTAGCATGTATCAGCTTAAACCATCAATATGTAACAAAGAAAACAGTGATGCTCTTGGAACAAGTAATCCTAGAGTAAAAATTCTAAGCTGGCCATCATTCAGATGCAATTTCAATGTTGTAACATATCAGTCCTTTCTGAAACCTATAATTTTTTCCAAAATTTTGGAGAAGAAATCCAATTCCCTTTATCAAGAAACCAATGTCACCACCCACAAAAGAAGAGTTCTGGCAGTTCAAGCAAACCCAAAATAAATAGCAGAAACTCGTGGAATTAAAACTATTCCTCATTCAGAACATAATCGAGTCAGGGGTTTAACTCACTCAAGATAAACATGCAATCTGTTAAATTTTATGATTTCCCGGATCTAACATATCAAATCAAGAGGCAGAAATCCGATTAAACAATACCCAGAACGCTTGAAAGATTCCAAAGCAAGTATTGGTAAAGCAGGGGATGACCCTACCTGAGAGACGGGCGAGATCAATCTCTTTATTAACAAAGAGTTGACAGAGATTCTCAGTCGCAGAGCTGTGATGTCGAGAAAAGAGGAGAACCAAAACAAAAAGAAAGAAGAACCGCAACCGGTTAAGAAGAACAAATCTAGTTAAACATGGTTGGGTATATATGCATATCTCTCTTTTTATTTTCTTTTTAATTTTTAAAGCTTTTTTTCAACTGGATGGATCGTGGAAGTATTCAGACAATACTTGGGACTGGGATGGCTTTGTGATCAAGGTAACAGGGTTATTCTTCTTAGTGAAAGTGGTACTGGAAGATGCATATCTCTTCTACATGCCCAGTTTGAGGTTTTCTTTGGGCAATGTCAAATATTGGAGTACAATATACCTTGTTTGTACTTTCGGATAGACTGTATAGAGTTTGATACATATTACTCAAAAATCCCTCGATTGGCCAGCTTTCGACATTATGTTAGAAGTATTCGGCGAGTTTAAAGAACAGTTTCCTTCCTTCGCTCTAACTTACATACGACATACGACAAATACAACGGTGGACGGTCTGGTCCGATTGGTGCGCATCCGGTCTCTAGAATTCAAATATGTAAATTATTGTCCACCTTTTTAGACACCAAATTTGATTATGCAAGTTTGTTGTATTAATGTGTGGTTGATAAATAAATAAATAAATAACACCGGATGATCCAAGCTTTTAACACCAACTAATTTCTCGAAATAAGTGTAGTCATCAAGTACTTTACTCCGGATTCACAATATGTCCAAAGTGTAACACCATTTCCAATATCCAAATGAGAGAGGGTAAATATTTCCAGTGGACAACTTTGTGTTTTTGTTTTATCTCTCTTTTTCTTTACTTTTTAATCAATTTAAAAGTTTTTTCCTTTTTGCGCGAGGTGCTGGTGTTAGGATAGGATATCTTGGATATACGGTTTTGATATTTTATTATACTGATATTATCTTTATCTTATTATAGATACACTAGGATTACATATTAGTTGAGATCCTCTAACAACCTTGTAATAAACGTGTGTATAAATTCCTTGTTGTACATTAATGAAAGTAATCAATTTTGCTCTTATACATAACATCATAGCTTATGATCTAAAAACAAATCTCTCTATTTTGTTCATCTTTTCAACTAACGATGACAAGCTCATCTGGTACACTCACGGTGGTGTACAACGGGTCGGATCCCAAACTCTTATGATCTCCATCAATATGTCGAGTATCACCAAACTCACTCCTTCAACCTACCTCACATGGAAACTACACGTTCATGCACTTCTTGAAGCCCCATGAACTACATGTCTTTCTCAGTGACACCGATGCAATCCCTGCACATACTGTCGTGAAAGATGCCGCCACAAAGCCCAACCCACTTTACCTTGTCTGGAAACATCAAGACAAAATGTTGTACATCGCCCTCCTTGGCACCCTAACAATTCCAGTCCAATCTATGGTCACACGTGCCACAACGACGCTTGAGATTTGGTAAACTCTTGCCAATACGTATGCCAAGTCATCTCGTGGACATGTCAATAATATGAAGAGCCAATTGAAGCATATCTCCAAAGGCAATCTCACTGAATGCTCTTAACAAAGTTGATCAGTGGTAAGTTTAAAAACCTATATTAAGATATTTGTTTGACTATCTAACAACAATGACAAAGTTGAATAGTTACTGTCAAACCACAAACTTCTAGTTTACACTATAGAACCACAAAATCCTAATTCAACTAAGATAATGATAAAAAGGGTTTTGTTTTCTAATTTCTAACAGATTTTAATTCAGTAATATAAAAGCGCTAGACCTAGGAAAAAAAAAAGGAATACAAGCAAATACTAGATGACTATTCGGATTCAGTTTAATCTATCCTCCACTCAAACATAAAAATAGAATTGATCCACTTTCGTGGCATAAAAAACTTTTCATATCAACCTAGATTTCTAAACTTTCGTTTGAATCTAGAAATTATAGGAAAACATTAAAGCATGGGTTTGATATGTTCACAAATTGCCTTAGCATAAACTTTTGTTGACTAGGAAAATTTGCTCTCCTAATGAGTTTTTTAGTTATCTATTGCACTTCTGGTGAATAAATTAGTCTAAAGACAAAGACTAGGTGATCAAGCTTGCTTAGGCATTAAGACATCACTTAGAAGGAGGATTCTACAAATCTAACTTATTTGCATCTAATTACAAGCCTATCAAACCATAGATTACTTTATATCTAACTAGATAACTAGTCATTCATGATGAAATGAACACAAATGCAAATCAAAGACATAATCAAAAACTGAATAATACTTTATTGAATGAATAATAAAAGAACACATGGTTTAGGAGAACTTCTCAACAATGGATGACAAGAAGATCTCCAATCTCCAAACAACAACAATGAAACAAGTCTAAAAAACCAAAGAAACAAAGGGAAGTCAAAGATAAATGAAGAACACATGTATTCTAGACTCAAAGGAGGCCCTGAGCAGTATTAAAAGACCTAAGTTTCGTCTGAGATGAGAGAAAACTATTTATAAGGGGCACAAAACACGTAGAGAAAGGGTTTCCAAAAATGGCTTCACAGGCGCATGATCGATCGATCCCTATCGAAGACCTGATAGAGACGATCGATCCTCATAAAATTAGGTCGAACTCTTTTTCGCATATCGATCCTTTACTGGAGCGATAAGATGAATGAATTAGGGATCGATCCCTCCTCATTTTCTTCATTTTCTTCACTTTTTGCCTTAAATCTTCATTCCAAAGTTTCACCCATGCTCCAAGTGTTTTGCACTTGTTAAGACTCTAAAAACGACAAAAAATACAAAAATAATGGAAAACAAATGTTATAATGTGACAAAAGCGCAACACATCAATTCCCCCCAAACTTAACATTTGCTTGAAGGAGAAAGGTTTGAACACATGGACTCAAAGCTAGAAAGTAAACGCTCTAAGTTCCAAAAATGGAATCGAATTAATGCCAATTTTCGCAAAAGAGATCCTTACTCATTCATACCTAGCAGAGCCATCGATATTCCAATCTTTTACTCTAAAGCTCAATGTCAAAGATCCCACTCGATTCCTATCACCTATCCCTTCCACATTCAATTATAAGATTAAGCGTGGTCTCAAATATGGACTAACAATCACACACATTTGGTTTGGTAAGAGCAAAACCTAAAAGACAAGAGAAAAGGTGGTTAAGTATATCAATTTAAACAAGTGGTTAACTCTCAAGAAAGGAATGCAATTCATTATGCAAAATCCAGGAAGAAAATAGCAATTGATGCATACAAGGTACCTCTTTTATTCTACCCATTCTCAATTCTCAAAAACTCACACTCTCAAAACAGCTCAACCAAATCCTCAACATCTTCCTCAATTCAACACCACCTATAGAATTCTCAAAATTCAACATTTTCTATCACTCTTGAGCTTATTAATAAACAATGTTGGTTTTTCTTTTTACTGAATAAAAATGCTTCAAAAGTGATTTCTAACTACATGCATTATAGGAAAATTCCATCTCATTCCTTTTATCTAAGTCAATCATCCTCATGTATAAACTCAATTCAATCCTAGCATTCTACTTCCCCAAAACTTAATCCATTCTTATGCTAACAAATCCTCAAAATTTGAAACAGTTTCCTAGCAACTCGCATTAAAACTCACAAATCCCAACCCACCTAGATTAGCCAATGAGACTAATACTAATGGAAGAAAGATACATGTCGCTCTAATGCTTACTAGCTTTCACATACGAAAGATTCATAGGAAAATGCCTCACTCAAGAGAATATGCAATGGTTTGAATACACTGCTCGGGTTAAAACGGTGGGGAAATTTTACAAGTCATAATAAAGAGTGGTAAGAATGGTGAAATGACTTGAATAAAAATGTGTATCCGCGCATGTGATTGAAAGGCCATAAATGAGAATTTTAAATCAGATTAAAGTCCAAATACCTAGGGATGGTGTCTAATCAAACAAGTTTTCACAAAGACAATGTGTTTATAGCGAAGAGATCAAGGTGTTAGGTCAAGTTTTTCACAAACCTCGCTAGTCAATAATTGGCACTAATAAACAACCTATGTAAGGAAAACAAATACTAGCATCAGTACGGGCAATTTCATCATCGCGCCTTTATTCATTTTAATGCAAAAATCCGTTTTTGAAACACCCAAAAATCCAAAATGACTCAAAGAAAAAACATTAAAATGACTTAAGAAAAAAAATCAAAAGAAGAAAAATATTTAGTCACACACTTGTACCCTCCCCCAAACTTACTCCACATCGTCTCCGATGTGAAAATAAGTCGAAAAAAGATAATACAATAAAAAGAAAATAGAAGAAAATAAAAAATGGTACTCACTGTTTGTCATCGGGATTGATGTTGTCCTATCTCTCTCTCCTAGTGCGGGGTCGATAAACCAGCTTTGTATCCGCCTCTCCACTATCGTCTCTGTCATGTCATCTTGCTCAAAATCAGCGGCAACAGCTTTGATGGGTCATGCATCATCTCGAACTCTGGTGGATGAAGAGCCACCACCACAAACCATCTTGTAGAGGGCTCCCCAAATATTCATCAACATGGACTGTTGACCAGACGCTGCTCAACTGATGCACCTGGAGGAAGCTCATCAAGATCTGACTCACATGCGTACGGAGGCAAGGTATACTCCACAGAGGATGGTTGGTCGGTGTGAGCATGGGATTGCGAAGGAGCTTGTCGTCGGGCCGGTGGAGGCTGAAGCTGTAAATGAGCGGGGACCGCAAACTCGAGACTCGCTGGAGTGGATGGTGTGGGGATGTCAGGCACGGGCCGTGATTTGAGACCCGAAGTGCCATCTTGAGCCGTGTCGGAATAGGTCTTGGCATCTCCCTTCACGATAAGAGCATGCTGGAAAAATGATTCATCGAATGTGCCCTTGCGCCTATCCACTGTTTCACCATTCAAGTCAATTACACAAGCCTTAAAGATGGGAGTGAGAAGGTAACCTATAAAGTCGTCCTCAAACTTGGAGATGTTCCGTCCACTAGGCTTCTTCCCTACTAGCATCTCGGCAAATATGTAGCCCATGTTTATCTTCAGCCTGTTGGGTATCTTGCTGTGGCCGGAAGCACTATATACAATGTCAATCGAGCGTGGAAGACAGTAGTGGATAAGAATCATCTCGGGTATGGTGATTGCTCATGCTTCCTCCTTCCCGAAGAACACACTCCCAAGTATCTTAGCCGCCACTCGAATCATGGGATTCCGAATCAGGGATAGCTTGCGGTCATGAGAGGCCACATCATTATTGCCGATTACGGACCACATTGACGTTGGGAACTTCGCTGGAAGACTGCAGTCCGACTTGGAGGCCTTGAACTCGTTAAGACGGCATATTGTAGTGATCGATGGCTCATGAAGTACTCCACAAATATAGAAGGTGATGGAGATGTTTTGGGCATTACGGTGTCCACCGTCTCGATGATGCAACTCCACATAGGAGAATAACTGTCGAGCAAGCTCCGGAAAGAGCGGATAATCCTGGAATAGTATAGAGCCAAGTCCAATCCGTTGTAGCATCCTCAAGAATCCCCATTGCTTGCAAGGTAGATGGGCAAACCACTCGCGTATGACATAGATTGATCAGGAGCCATCAATTGTAGAACACGGAGTTAGAACTCCCCATGGCTCATTGAACCTTCTCTCTCAAAAGCGTATATCCTTGCACAAAACCTCGGCCTTGCTGGATCGTCTTGCTGTGGAGCAGGACGAGGCTCGTCTTTCCTTGGCCTTGGGAAGTCTTTGATGCTGAAACCTCCCAGCTTTCCCTCGGCCAGGCACTTGGCCAGGAGGGCTCCCAGAACTTTGAAATTCGCGGTACTATGCCCCTTATTCTGGTGATGATCACAGAAAGTGTTTTCGTCGTAAGCGTTCTGGAGAAGCCACTGGTTGGAGCGACCTCGTCCTCGGCCGCCCGTTCGGATCAAGCCTCTTCCAGCTGTGTCCTCGACGTAATTGCATTCATCATCTTCTGGGTACTCTACAAGATAGTTATGAGCACCACCTTGGGACGATCCTTTGTGATTAGTATAACGTCCGATTGTTGTTTTGGTTCGGGTCGTTGGCTGAGACGAGGTGGGTACTGGTCGACTTGTTGATCTTCCCTGTTTGGCTTGGAGGGTTAGCATCTCCTCTTCGTCGGCTATGTACCCCACTGCTCGTTGGAGAGCCTCTTGGACGGTGAGAACTGGTCGTTTTGCCAAGGATCGGCGGAGTTTGCTGGTAAACAGTAGTGCTTGTTTCAAAGCCTCGAGCGTGGCCTCATCTTCCATACCATCGATTTGCGTAAGGGTAGATTTGAATCTGACTATGAAATCACATAGTGATTCGTTATGCCCTTGTCGGATGTTCCATAGCTCTTTTCCGGTTGGCTCGGATCCTACCAATATGACATACTGCTTTGCTTTGCAACGTGATGAAGTTTTCAACCGAATATGGGTCGAGCTTGATAAACCAGCACAGTGCTGCCCCTTCGAGATGCTCGACGAACAGAAGACAGAGCCCAACGTCTTGTTGTCCCGGTGGGTATTTCGCTCGGTTCATGGCCACATGGGAGGCTGCAAAGAGCTTTAGGATCGGTGAATCCTTTGAAGACCGGATCAGGAATGTTCACCGCTGTATTCAGCGTTCCCCTCGCTTCTTCAAGCATGCGGTCGATTCCTGGAGCCGAGGACGTCGCTCGGTGAACCTGGGATTGGACTGCTTTGAACCCATCTTGGATTCTGATAATCATATCTCTCATCTCCTCCAACTCGGCACGGATATCTCGATGCTCGGCTTCTTCGTAAGCCCCTTGATCGTCATCGAAGATTATCACGTTGTTAACTTCGGTTTCGGGATTTAGGGCTCGTTCGCCGTTAGGACCGAGGATGACTTCATCTGTGGCTTCCCGTCTGACTTCGTCTTCCTCTTTCCTTGCTGGTTCGCGGGTATCGGAAGGCCTTGGGCCTTCCTCGCGATTAGTATGGGGGTCATGTACCCTTTTAGGTGTCGGAGCTCCTCGTCTTAGAGCAGGAGGAGGAGGAACCCAAGTAGGGTCCGAAATTCTGAACGTGTTTGAAGGTGTCTGGAACCTTTCCCTGTAGAAGTTGAGCGAGCTTCGCGCGTTGGTCGGCACTGGTCTTGGGGGCTTCCTTGTTCCGGTGAGCTGGGTGGAGATGGCATTCGGCTGGTTGAGGATTCTGAGATTCGTCTCCTCCTAGCGCGCGGCTCTCTGAGTTAGATCGACTATTGTTGCCGCGACAACCTCTGGATTTACCTCGATACGTGTGACTCCCGGATCGTTCGTGATAGTTCGCGTTATGGTAAAAGGTTAAGGTTTCTCTGGTGGGTTGTTTCCAAGAGGGGTTTGTTGTTCTTCTGACACCGTCTTCGCTAGGGATTGAGTTTGTGAGAAAGTCTTCGGACCCCCACAGTTAGCACCAAATTGTGTGGGTAAAAACACACAATCACTACTTGTTCGAGATTCTTGAGAGGGAACTCGAACCAAAGAGCTAGGCACAAACACAAAGAATTAGCGAAGAGCTGTTTTGTATTGATTTTAGTAAAAAGTATTTTATAGTGTAAGCTTTTAGGGTCTTAAGCGAGAAAGAGATGATCTTACAAGTTTAACCTAGAAAACTATATATATATACATGATTATGCCGACTTAATGATATGTTAAACTTCCTAGATCTTCTCGTCTTTCCTTTCTCCTCGCACCTTTCCATTTCTCTTAATGTCGGCTTCGCCTTGAGAGTGTATGGGCTGTCCTTGTACTCGGCCTCGGATGTATTGGCCTTAATAATGACTTCGCCATTATCGTCAAATGCTAGCCTCGCCATAAAAGGTGTGTACACATTTAGCCACAGTGCAACTTCACACTTGATGCTGCAAGTAATGGCGAGGTCGCTTGTGTCATTGCCTCGCGGTTACTCCTTTGTATGATGGTGAGACATCATTTTGATGACCTCATCATTATGGATTATGATGGCCTCGCGGTTTTGCCTTCGTACTTGCTTACAACGCGAGGTCACCCTTGGCATAACGACCCATGATAGCAAAGTCACATTCTCATGTACCTCTCCATTAACTCACCCATTCGAATTCGCACTTATGTTCATTCAATCATTTGTTGGCTGACCAGTTTGACCTATGGGGATATTTGACCCTCACACCTTATATAGGTTACATCATTAGGGTTTAGGTTAATCCCCCAATGGGCTTAGACTAATGGGCTCTATAATGGGTATCCATTAAAGGATTCATTACACTCCCCTTGCATGACCATTATTACAAACCATTAATCCGTAATGCGTATAAAATTCTGTCTCATTAAAACCTTACCAGTAAAACCCAATGGAAAAAACCATGGTTAAGGAAAAAAGAGTGCATCACGCATTTACTCCCCCTAATGAGTACATAACTTGAGATCTTTAAGACGCCGTAGTACGATATGATGAACTAACTTCTTGAAAGCGTTACCGGAAAGCGTCTTGGTAAGTAAGTCTTCTGATCTTCACTTAAACGAATTTATAGCAACGCCAATATTCTTCTCTCGATCTCATTTATGCATCATAAATACTTTGGGGATCCGATAGACCTTCATATGTCATTTGTAATGATATCATTCTCTTTAGGTGTCTATCAATTGCATGCTTATGCTGCCTCGTTAAATCCTTGTCATGAAAAAAACATTATGGGATAAAATCTTAATTCGATCAAATACCTTGAGTTCCCAACAACATAATTTTAATATCATCAATCCTTTTGGGATTATGTCCTTCAGAGATATCTATAAGTATCATTACTCAATGGGTTGTATAAGTCAAGTCCTATTATTATTATTGCCAGACTATTAAGAAACTTGAAAGTAGTTATATCCACCACATGAGACTATGTCTCTTCACAATCAATCTCATCATATTCATACCCAATTTAGCACAAAGGCTCATTCATACCCCACTGGTTTATTATCTTTAGTCGTATAGACTAATGTGCCAAATACTTATCTCTTTCTTTGAGATTTTAATTATGTTTCTATTGCTTCTTTCCAATTAGGTTTTATTTCTTTGTGTACACTTTTCAATAGACTTGCTTTCATGATCCTCTTTCAATACTTAACTGCTATACTGCATGCAAAAGTATCATCGACGTCGATTTGCTTTTGATTCCTTTCTATTTCACACATGACATAAGTATTTAATATTTATTTCTTGTCCCAGGCCTGAGTTTCTTTCTTTGTCATGTTTAATGTCTCTTCTTGGAGATCATTCAGAAAAGTTTTGTAATCTCGGTTTGACATTTTTTAATTTCTGCTCCTTTTCTTTTCTGAAAATTTGGAACCAATACTCATTAGCAGTTTGATAGTGTCCTTCTGGGACGTCAATTCTTATTGGAGCATTTACCACTGGTATATGTGACTTTATCATTTTATTTGGGTCAGTAAATATGTCTGGAAACTAATTTACTAAACTCTGTAAATGAATTATCTTTTGGACTTTTAATTCATATTCTTTAGTCCGAAGATCAATGATAATTCAAAATAACTCATTTTCTATTCCAACTGCGAATAGAGCCTTACTTAAATCCTCAGCAGAAGCTCTAAATTCATATCCAACATATATTCTCATCCTCCTTTAAAGTTTCATCTTAAAGTTCTGTGGTGGAGCATCCAAAATTCTTATATGAGAAATATTTGCTTTCTGACACAAAACCAGTTACGGGGAAAACTATCAATTACTTGTTGGCTTGATGCTAATCAATGCTGCTGCATTTTGTATGTGAACATGTACTCTCAAAAAGTTCAACTCTATATATATATAATAATACTAAAGGGCTCCTGAATTCACCAATATTACTAAGAAGCATAGTAGATGATCAATCCACAAACATATTCTTATAACCATTAATAGATTCCAAATCTATTTTGGTTGGTGAAAAATGTATTATCAGTCTATCTTATGAGTAAGCAACACAAAAGAATCTTATGGTTCCTTAATGAATGCTTGATTCTCTGTTACATCTTCATTGAACCGTCATGGTCTAACTGGTTCATGCCAAATATTGTTTTAGCAAGTAAACTTCTGGTTTACTGTATCATTTATCTCCACTGCACTTTTGTATAATACAATCTACTATATAATGCATGTAGTTATACATTTATTCTTTCGGGAAGTACTTGTGATTTAATATTTTCATCACTTATAGTCTCAACATGATTTGTTTACAAAATCTCATGGATATATTTTATGAAGGATTCATCAATCTCAATTTTTCTGTGAACATAAACTTCTAGATATTCACTTATATGAAATTTGGGATTCTTTAACTTTCTCCCTCGAGATGATAACACTGCAAGTTTATTAATCTTGAATTGAATCCCAACTTAGAATAAAAAAAAACATACCCTATTTAAGTCATGTACCATATTTAGATCCTTTTAACTTTTGAGACTTGGAAAAATAAATGCATCAAGTATTGCAGTTGCATTCTCATAGGAAAGTGCTTTTATGGAGCATTCATATATATGCTCTTCTTGGGCATTCAATAAGCTTTTCATTACCCTGAATTGTTTTTATACAATTTTCTATCATGATAGGAATATTGTTTATTTATGTTTATTTTCTCACTTCTGATAAGAATCTCAGCTCTTAAAAGAAACTCACTGGTCTCAAACTTGACCTTGACCATATCCATATCCAAATCTAGAACCACTTATATAGCTTTACCAATGTTAATGGTGTTGTCCTTCTCTTTCTCATTGTATGGTGTCACGCTTGCTTTAGAGAACATAGCATAATCATCAAAACATGATTTATGACTTTTCATGAGCTTATTATTTTGCTCAGGTCTCAATGAGACAATATATAAGTACATAGTACTTTTAATAATTCTTTTATTGTTAATGTGTCTACAAAACAACATTATTTGTGTGGAACATAGTATATATATTCTATAACATATATGCGTCATTGATTTTTTTTTCCACATAATTACAACTTGAAAATAATTTTCAACATAAAACCAGAATGTTAAAATGATATGAAAATATACTCAAAATTTGATAAAGGCATGATATAAACATTCTTTGCAATATCTATATTATGTGAAAACTAAAAAATAAAAATGATGTGCAAAATTGTATAAGACTTTGAAACAACAAAATAACAAGCCTTGAAGTAAGAATTAAATCTCAACACAAGTTAAATTCAATGTAAAAATGATGTGTTCTACACATTCACAAATTAATAAAATAATCAAACATAACTAAGTAACAATTTAACTAATTATTACCACACAAACAAAAATTCATTGGTCATAAACTAATAAAGTTAAGTTAGATTTTATTATTCATATGAATATTTTAAAACCATCAAATGAGATTTAGAATAAAATAAAATAGATAATTATTTTATTATCTGTATAATTATTTAGAACAAGTATAAAAATAATTATATAAATAAAAGGAGATTAATAAACTACAAATCAAAATTTTCATGCTTGATTGAAAAATAAATCTAATGGAAAATATCATATGTAGATCCAATATTAAGATCAATCAATTGTATCATCGCATGTAAAATAAATAGTAAGTCAACCATAATTATCATGATAAGTTACGATAACAAATCAATAATAATTATATTTGATTCATGTGCCAAACACACATAAATCATAGTAATTTTAGTATGTGATCATGTGATTAACAAAAATAAACCGATTTTTTTATTTTTTTTGTTATACATGTGTCCATACACATGAATAATAACAAAACCAAGAAAATAAATAAATAAAGGCATCTATGAATTCTGTGTATCACAATTTTAACACATACACATGTTAAAGAGGAAATAACGTTTACCATTAAAAATAAATAAAAGTAAAGATAAGATTCAATGGATATAAACAAATATCTATGGTTATAAAAGTATTCACTTTATGTGATTAACACATCCTTATGTTTTTTTAAAAAATATATATATATATGCATGAGACATATTGAAAAAAAAGAAAGGAAAGATGATGACGTTCATCAGTCTTTTAAAACATGATAACTAAAATTTACCTATGTTAAAATTCGTACTGATAATATGTTATAAAAAAAATATAAAAAATGTATTAATTTATAAAGAGGCAAGCCTTTATGTTAAAATCTAAATAAATTTAGACGAATAGACTTTATAATGAACATCTATGAATGGTTCATAACATATGTTTGGCTTTAAACCTAATAAAATTTATAGTTAGACAAAAGAAAAAAAACAGGCAAATGGGATGATCTGAAACAGCAAACCCAGGAACGTGCCATTGGTCAAGATTCCGTTATACCGTCTGTTAATCTACGTGGCATTTATTTCGGTCCCTCCATAGAAAATCCCGCCACAGTCTGAATTTCAGTTCAACTTTTACTTTAAAAATCTACAAAATATATATTTTACAGGAAAAAAAAATCAAAGGGTAAAATTAGCTTACTACTCGTCAAACAGAAAAAGGTAAGTCGCTTCTTCCAATTCCCCAAACTCAGTCGCAGAAGAGTCGAGATGAAAGGAGGTCAATCGAAAGCTGAGTCCACGAGCAGTGATCAGAGGTTTGTTCTCCGACTCTTGGTTTCCTCTGCATCTTAGATCCAGCTTCTGCTTTTGATGTCTCTCATATCTTTCATTTCGAATCCTCAGACTAAAAACCAGAGGAAGAAAGGCTGGAAAGAAGACGGCAACGAAGGATCCGAACAAGCCTAAGAGAGCTCCCAGCGCTTTCTTCATCTTCCTGTAACCATTCGCATTTCTTTCACCCTTTCGATTTCGTCGCTTTTGTACTGATTTTGTTTCGTCAGGGATGATTTTCGCCGGGAGTTTAATCTGGCCAATCCTAATAACAAGTCCGTCGCTACGGTAAACTGAATTTTCTACAAATTTCTTTGTCTCAAAATCTCAGATCTGTAATCTGATGATTCTGTTTGGGATATTAGGTTGGGAAGGCTGCAGGCGAGAAATGGAAGTCTATGACTGATGAAGTGAGTAGTTTGGCTTTGATTTGGTTCATCTTTTTAAATTAAGGCCTCATGGTTCATTCTCTATGTTATACAGGAAAAAGAGCCTTACACCTCTAAAGCGGAGAGCAAGAAGATTGAATATTCTAAGAGTATGCAACAGTACAACATGAAATTGGTACTATAAACTCTCCTTTGATATTCTAGAGAGGGAGATTTGTAATATTAGTCTCACTGTATTCTTGTTTTAATATTGTTTTAGGCTAGTGGAACCAACAGAGGTGAAGATGATGAATCCAAGTCCGAAGTGGACGAAGCAGCAAGCGGAGAGGTTTGGATGAATCCCTATTGTTTTTGTTGATATGTTTTACATGTGTGACATTGGGCTCTCTTGGATTTGCAGGAGGAAGAAGACGATGAATGAGTAATGCTTCTAGTTGTTATCATTGACTGACTCGGATTTGAGGATGGATTTGTGTAAACTTTGTCTAGATATGACCAAAACCTAAAAACTGGTTATGCTTTGTGTTTGTGACTCGTCTACTACTTCTATGTGTTGTTTAGGTCAGTGGTAGGGATATTATCACTTGAATGCTACGTTTTCTAAGGAAATATATGTATGGATTTAGTTTAAGCTTCCTTTCTATTTATGTTATTGTTGACTTCGACATTGTCTCTATCAGATATCGTTTCTTAAACTCTTGTGAGTTGTGACTGAGAAAAGTCGTACCTCTAGTTTTCTTTTATCTGACTTTAGGGATGGAATTGGAATCTACTCTTCATGCCGGACTGGATCATATAATTCCATTTGACTGTCTCTTTGCTGATGTACTTTTGTCATTATGTGGGAAACTACTCATGGAAGGGTAGCAATATGGTTCCTGTGTGGTCAATTGGTCATTACTGGTTCGGGTGGGTAATATAACTTCGAAGAATTTTTTGAAATTACTTACCAGCAAATTGTCTTTTCCCATGGGATTACTTAAGAAGTTCTTATTCCTTGTCTTATCATGGCTTATTAAACTCTAGGTTTGGGCAACGTGGTTTACGGTTTGCTCTTGGCTTAACTAGTTTGGTTTGGTTTGATTTGGTTTTTTATTTTAGAAAAAAGCTGACACCAAACAACACCATTTGTAATTTGGATTAGGCCGGATTGTTTCTTAACTCTTTTTTTTTCTCGCGAAATAATTTTATTAAGGGAAAAGTGTGGCCATATGTCATACAAAGGGAACGATGTCNCGCTCACTTAAACTCTAATGAAATGGAATGAAGTTCGTCACTCAAAGGTGTGGAAAGCCCTTGAGATAAGAACACGAATCAAAGCCTTAGTGAATCACACACAAAGACAGATTCAATGTTTTCTAAGCTATGGAATCCACCAATAACTTAACAAAACAGAGAGAAGCGATTAAGAGCTTCAAAGCGTAAACACTCGGTTTCTATTTCAATTCAAAAAGGTCTATCTTACAATGAAT
>OVAP01000211.1:0-42781 GCA_900406295.1 Aurinia saxatilis | reverse complement strand
CCGGGGGGGGGGGGGGGGTGTTATAAAACTAAAAAAGGCTACATATAGATGGAGTCCATAGTCAACTTGGCACAATATTAGTTGTCTGGATTTTGTTCTATAAACAGCAAAATTTGTACTCAGTTCATTCACTCTTCTCGCCCACTAATAATACACGAGTAAAGTAAGAGAAGAATTCATCTCTCTTCTATGTTTCGTACTCCTCTTCCGCTCTTATAATAATAGTATTCTTTATGCTTCTGCCATATATATATGGGAAAAACCTCAAAAAATACACAAACTTTACAATTTCTGCCAGAAAAATACACGATTTTTTTTGCGTTGCCATATTAATACACGAAGTGAAATTCGTTTCCAGATTAATATACGAATTGAGAAATTTTTGTCTTTTTCATACACAGCGTCAAAATTAAATTTTGGAAATCCAATTTTACCCTCATCTCTCCCAAATCAATTTGTTTTTAAGTTTTGAATAAAATCCAGAAAATAAATATTTTAAAATGCAAAAAAATCAAAGATAAATTTTAAAATGTCCTATAATATTTTATAGAGTTTTAGGGTTTATAATTTAAGGTTTAGGGTTAAAACCTTAAAGCATAAAGTTATAAACACTAAAAAATATGTTAGACCCTAAACCCATAAAATATAAACCCTAAAACCTTCAAACTTAAACCCGAATACTTATTAGACACTAAAACCAAACCCTACAGATTTTCAACCCTATATCCTAAAATTTTAAACCATAAATTAAAACTTAGGGTTTAAAATGGGTAATCCAATATGATTTATAACGTGTAGGGTTTAATAATTTTTTATTTAGGATTGAAAATTTGTAGATATGAGGTTTAGTGTTTAATAAGTATTTGCTTTAAGTTTTAAGGTTTTAAGGTTTATATTTGTAGGGGTTTGGGGTTTAAACCATTTTTATGGTTTAGAATTTTAGGCTTTAGGGTCTTAACCCTAAACCTTAGATTCTAAACTCTAAAACCCTATAAAATATTATATGACATTTTAAATTTTATCTTAATTTTTTTTGCATTTTTAAATATTTATTCATGGGTTTTATTTCAAACTTTAAAACAAATTGATTTGGGTAAGAATAATGAGGGCAAAATTGGATTTTCAAAACTTAATTTTGACACCGTGTATGAAAAAGACAAAATTTCTCAGTTCGTGCATTAATCTAGAAACGAATTTTATTTCGTGTATTAATATGACAACGCAAAAAGTTCGTATATTTTTCTGACAAAAATGGTAAAGTTCGTGTATTTTTCAAAGTTTTTTCCTATATATATATATATATTATTTCATCAGTTCAAAAACACACACGTATATCTATATTGAGATTAATATAATAACAAATCGGTTATTTTGGATTGTGGAGGTTTTTATTTATTTTTGTTTACTTTAGTTTAATGGGCTCCACCCAAACTTCCTTCTTTCACTTCTCAGAAAAAAATTTCAAATATAAATACTCCCTCCGTTTCTTAAAGAGTGTCGTTTTAGACTTAATTTTTTGTTTCACAAAGAGTGTCGTTTTCATTTTCCAATATAACTTTTAATACTAAATACCAAATTTAACCACAAAACAAAGAAGAATATCAACAGTCAACTTATTTTTTAGGGGCATAACAGAACTTTTAATATGTTTTATTAATTTATGTGTAAAGAGTCAAAACGACAGTCTTTAAAAAAACGGAGGGAGTATTTTTTAAACATTAATGGGTGCCAATATATTTCAGACCCTAATTAAATATTTTCTAGGCCCATGCTGAAACCCGGCCCTGAGGTCCGGGGTTAATTTTGAAGTGGAGAAGAAAGAGTACGGTTTAAGACATGGTCAAGCTGAAAGAAAGAAACAGACGAATGAAACCGGACCAATACTGTTCGATGATTAAAAAATGAAATAAACCGTTATACAAACCAAATCATGCTAAGTTTGAATTTCTAAAGTTACATAACATTTGAAACAACAACAGTGTTAATAAAAGAACAAACAAACAAATCTCAGACAACTTCAATCTGCCAGAAAATAAAAACTCAGTAAGAGGAAGAGAGAAAACTTTTCAAGTATCATATATATAGCTAATAAAAATGGGCAGAAGAACAGCTCGAGCTGACAAAAGACCTGATGTTTTTTTTCTCGTTACGTTTTTGCATTGCCCAATCTGTCACTATCGTCCCTCAGATTTCACCAGTTGGGAGAATACTTTACTCATGGAAACACCTGAGAGGTCGTTAATGCTCGATTCCTCAAACTGTCCCGCTGTACCTGGAATGTTAACACTCGTGTCTCCCTGACTGAAATTGTTGAACTCGGGTGGTAATTCTCCAATCATGTTTGTGCTATTATCTTCTCGTTCACCATCAATGACCGCTTCTTGTAGCTGTAATGCGTATTCAAGATTCCACAACACATCCCCCATAGACGGCCTATCAACTCCATAATCCGCCAAACATTTCTCACCCGTTTCCGCAAATTTCCTTAACGAATCAGGTCTGATGTTTCCACGAAGCGACTGATCGATGATCTGATCCAATTGTCCTTTCTTCTGCCATTTCATCGCCCATTCCGCAAGATTTACCATCTCTCTAGGAAGTGTGGGGTCTATAACGGGTCTAGCACAGAGAACCTCGAACAGAACAACCCCAAAGGAGTAAACATCGGATTTCTCAGTCAGCTGTTGCCTTCTGAAGTACTCCGGGTCAAGATACCCGAAACTTCCTTTCACAGCAGTACTCACATGAGTCTGATCGAGCTCAGGTCCGGTCTTAGACAGTCCAAAGTCTGCAACTTTAGCCATAAAGTTCTCGTCGAGCAATATGTTTGCCGATTTCACGTCTCTGTGAATGACCGGTTTTGAGTCTCCAGTGTGAAGGTAATGCAATCCTCTAGCCGCGCCAATGCATATCTCAAGCCGTTGTTTCCAAGTCAAACTAGGAAGACCCGAGCCATACAGATGACTCTTTACCGTTCCATTCTCCATGTACTCGTAAATCAGTATCATCTCATTGTTCTCATCACAGTAACCAATCAGAGAAACCAAATGGCGGTGACGGAACTGAGATAACATCTCGATTTCTGTCCTGAATTCTGCAAGCCCTTGCTGAGATTTTGGGTTTCCTCTTTTGACAGCTACTTTCGTGCCATCGTTAAGCTCTCCTTTGTAGACTTTACCAAAACCGCCCACCCCGATGTTGCGACTCTCGTCGAAGTTATTAGTAGCGTCTTTAACCGCTGCAAAAGGAATACGGTAATTGGCATTGGTAGTTATACTTGTAAGCGTAGTTCCATTGGAGCCTTTGCTTCCCACCGAGGTTCCATTTATTGAAAACGGCATCCAAGTCTTTGAGAAACCATCTTGGCTGCGTTTTCGCTTCTTATACAATACAAAGCAACTTCCCAGGAAGACTAATGCTACCAACGGACCGATGGTTGCACCTACAATCAACCCAACATTGTTCTGCTTAGTGCTCGAAGTATTACCGGGCTCAAATGTTCCTGTGCTTAGCTGGCCCTGAGAGTTGTTCATTTTCATGATTTCCAATCCGTTCATAATTGCATTCGGATAATCAGTGTGAACAGTGGATGGACCGATGCTTACACGGATTTTGTTAGTGCCCTTGGCTGCCTGCGTAACAAAATCCATGAAGTATGCACCAGCAAGTGTGTTATCGAGATAAATGCTAAGATCGACATCCACAACAGCAAGCATTGAATCGACATAGAGATTGAAATAAAGCTGGTTTAGTGAAAGGCTCACGATATCACAGAAATGAAAGCGGAGAAAGTACTGAAAACCCGGGTCAACCCCAAATTCCCAGGTGACATTGAAAATGCTGTTGGGATTATTTGCGGAATTCATCTGAGTGCAAGTACCGTAGACGGTTCTTGGTGCAGTATCCTCTGTGGCATAACCTGGAACAAAGTTAACGGTTGCAATCTTAGACACGGAGTTAGCAAGATTCTTCTCAAGCAGAAAACGGGAGTCAGGCTCCCAAGTCCTAGTGAGAGTATCGTTGTTGGGCGTAACAAGCGGACCGCCCATGTTAACTCTGTGAAGGGTTTCAAGGGCCTGCGAGGACAGGCTCTGCTGAAAAGTGCCGGGATTGCCTACTAACCTTGGAGGAGGAGCAGTGAGCAATGCGTCAGGAAGGGATACAACCTCAACAGCATTCACAAACGCAAAGGAACTACCCGAGGGAGTAAAGGTAAGCACGAGATCATCGGTGGTGACATTCAAGGAGTACTCTTTGATAACTCTGGAAGTCTTGACGGTAAAATCGGTCAAGAGCACATGAGTCTGGGAGGAAACTGCGAATTTAGCAGAAGCCATTTGGAAGTTTTGGTAGTCAAAGGGATCGAAATGGAGACGAACCCAGTGGCGACCACGGGAGACGGAGAATTTGAAGGAAGAGACGCCGGTGAAGACTCTGGCAGTCTGGTAAATGTCGGAGGCGGAGTTAGTGCCTTGAGTGGCGAGGATCTCTTGAGGAGATGTAATGAGGTTGGAGGCGAGCTTATCGGACATGAAGACTCTACCCATTACGGTGGAATTGGTGGGTGAGCCACAGTTGATTAGATAATTATCAGGAGGTGTGAATCCATGGCAGATGCAAATCAAGCACCACATCGTCAAAACCCAGAAACTTCCAACACCCATCTTCACAACCTACAGATCCGAATCAGGTGTTATGTCAGCTTGGCAACTTTCTCAGATTAAGCAAAGACGAGGAGAACAATAAAAGTTACCTTTTTAAGACAACAAGTCCAGGAGAAGTAACGGTAAGCTGGTTTTTAATTACAAAAAGAAAAGGCTCTCCAGCAAAGAACAGACCCTTGTGTTCTCAACTCTGCAAACACATCAACTTATGGTGATGGAGAAGGAAGATCAAAGAACCAAACCTATCAATTTTCTTCGGTGGTGAGAGAGAAATTGGAATTTCCAGAGAATGATTAGAAAACGTAAATAATGTCGACTCCCAATTAATATGTCCATCTTCTTTTTTCTCGTTGAAAATATTTAAGTAAAATACCATCCAAATTCCTTTATTTTTTCTTTTGTAAATTTGTCTGCTTTTATTTTATTTTATTTTAGCCTCTGCTGCGCGTTGGTGGTTTGCAACAGAGTCAACTTTCTGGGGATATTTTTGTGAATTCATTATAAACTCTTTTTTTTTCTGGGATAAAATATCTCATTATAAACTTGAAATCATGCGTACTCTTTTGGGCTGTTCAGGTTTCATTAACAGGAAGATTTCACTTTGTAAGGTGGAATAACGAAAAATTAAAGAAAAAATTGGTGAAAGATGTAATTTTCAAATATTAATTTTTAATACGTACTTTTTTAAATTAAATAGGAAAAATGAATCATTTAAGATTTAGTTATTTTCATAATAACAATTTTAATATCAAATTAGTTTGATTTTACAAATCGGTTTATGTGTTGGTTTAGAAAAAATATATATATTTTTAAAAAAATTTAATTGTAAAAATTCAATTAAAACATTTAAAGATTTTTTTTAAAAAATTTAATTAGAATTTAAAAGATCTTGTTTTTTACCTAGAATAAGCCTACACCCTCTATTCTATTCATCTTCTTGGGTAAATAAGATGTTCGCTCCTCACTCCATTACGCCACTTGCTCTATGCAATCTCCAGTACGCCACTTGCAGTTCCACATAATGTTTCTAATTTTTTTTTAGTGTTGGGATAGTAATCCAAGGCTCATATCGAAAGTTTAGATAAGGAGTGTCTAATATATAAGTCAAGAACAACTCCCGTTAGTATGAGACCTTTTGGGAATGAGACCTTTTGGGAATGAGCCCAATAAGAAAAACCATGATGGCTTTGCCACTTGGGCCCAAAACGGACAATATCGTACTAATGAGGGAGTTTGAATGGGCTTGAAAAGCCCTATAATTGGTATAAGAGCCCATGGTTCAAAAAGATGGACCCATAGATTGGGATGTTGACTAGAGCTTTGGTGTGTGAGGAATTCTCAATGTGAGCTCGCGATTCATGGGATGCTGGTGGCTTGTGTCGAAAGTCTACTAACTAAGCGGACGGTTAGGTGGCGGGTTTTGTTGGTGATTACGGCAGTACAAGGAGGGGTGTCAAGATATTTCGCTGGAGAGGAAGCCACATGTTGTAGTGGTACTTGGTTTGAGAGGAGGATTGTTGAAATAGCAATCCAAGTCCCACATCGGAAGTTTAGACAATGAGTGTCTAATATATAAGTCAAGAGTAATTCCCATTAGTATGAGGCCTTTTGGGAATGAGCCCAATAAGAAAAACCGTGCGGGCTTTGCCACTTGGGCCAAAAGCGGACAATATCATACTAATTGGGAGTTTGAATGGGCTTGAAAAGCCCTATATTTAGTATAAAGAGGCATCTAAGGGACTATCACGTTCTCTTCTTCTAACCTAGGTTAATGAGTATAATGGAAAAATACAAGGAACAAGATTAATATACAATGAATACAAATGGTGTGTAATAGATGCAAAGTGTGTATGATGGATACACAGCGTGTATGATGGATACTAAAAATAATGCATATGTATGATGGATACGTTTCATGGACAATAGATAATAAACATGGACGATGAATACATTTCATAGACAATGGATGATATAATCCTTTTTTCCATTCAACAAGATTACAAGTTTGATTTTAGCATGTTTTGTGGTGTAAATAGGTTAATTAGTTCAGAGTTTTGTTCCGTGACAATGTGATGTGGTCATCAGACCAGTAGCTGAACCGGAGCTCTATCAAAACTGTCACACAAGCCGCATGAGACTCGACAAGGACACATGTTCTTTTATTGGAGAATACCAACTTAAAAAGAAGATTCAAAGCATAAAAATACATGGAAAATATTATCATCTCAGCCAGATAGTGCCAAGAATTTGAATAAACCCAAACAGAGATCAGACGAATGAGATATTCATCTTACAAATCGGGTGTTTCTACATTTATCCGATTTGGACAGGCTTGCACTGTTTGGAGGACCACGACCAAACCAGAGGAAATTAGGCAATAAACGAAATTGTTCTAGATTCTTGACTCAAAAGAGGTACTCAGAAAATTGGATTCACAATCATACCCGGTTCATATGTTCAAGTTATGAATTTTCTAAACCGGAAGACTTTTGGGTGTGGGAAACTCCAAGCATATCTTTTTGCGACCAAGAGACGTTCTCATTCAACTAGAAGATCTAAAAGGTGTGGCTAGATCTAACAAAACACACAAGATCAAGTGGAGATACACATGGACCGACTTTCCTTATTCAGGCCCGAGCACATTCAACATGTTCACATTTGGCGTCATAACTCTCTAACGGCTAAATTTTTGCTACAACCACAAAATGAGAAAGGATTCAATGAAAATGGACGTCCTTCACATCATTCCTTCATGCCAAAGCTCTCAAGACTCAAGTGTACTTCAAGTTACCGTATTTTGCCCGATTTGCTCATTATGGTCCAACGGCTAGTTTGTATTCAATTCTATGATTTCTTTCTCATTTTTATCTTTTTAGAACATTAGTGTACACATGTAAGACCTCTATATAAATCTAATTTCGTCCTTTGTAGGAATCACCCTTGATCATTGAAAGTAATAGAAACCGTTTTCTCTTTAACAAAGTTTCGAATTTCTTTGTGTTATTTGTTTTGTAGTCTTAGGTGTGCAATTCACTTAGAATTATTAAAACCTATGAATTAAGCTTGTTGAGTAATTCAACATCCTTGTTCGTTCCACTGATTGAGCGAGTCAATCTCCTATCATCATCTCCATCACGACTTCCTCTTACCTTCCGCATTTTTAAGCTGGGAATCTGTTGATCATTGAGTGATCTTAAGTTGGAGTGATTCCAATCTTATATCACAATGATTTTAGCACTCTTTTCCATTACCAACACTAGCAAAAACACAACATACAAACAAGATACAAGTACTGACATAGTTGAGAGGATATAAGGTGATGTTATGTATGACTGGTTACTGCTGGTTTCAGGAGCAACTGAAGAAGAACTTCTTGGGAATCTGTCATGTGGCTTGAAACGTAGCAGCTTCTTCTTCTGCATCGAGGATCTCTTGAGGGCGTTTGGTTTGAACCTCAGCCTTCTTCTCTTGTGTTTTTGCATGGACTGCTGCTTTCTTGTTCCTTAGTTTCCATGCTTCTCTGTTTTCTTCCTGTCCATCTTTCGTTGTAGAAAACAATAATATCATAAACAAAAAAATGGTGGAACAAGATTAAAAAATATGATTACCAGGTTAATGGATTGGTGTGTAATGGAAGAATACAAGGAACAACATTAATATACGGTAAACATAAATTGTGTGTAATAGATTCAAAGTATGTATGATGGATACAAGTTGTATATGATGGATCCATTTCATAGACAATCAATAATAAACATGGATGATGGATAGTCATCGTGTATGATGGATATTAATGATGGATGGATAACATTACCTTTTCATGTTCATTTGCAGCTTCATCTCCTTTCTCAAAGAATACTTCATCATCTCCCACAACTTAGACATGAAAAAGAAACGGAGAAGAGGATATTGGAAAGTGAGGTTAAGGAAACCAGAGGAGAAAGAGAGGATAGGAGGTTAAGGAGAGCATACCTAATATCTACAAAGATGTCGTTTCTTCTTATTTATTTATTTATTGTTTTTTTTGTTTTTTTTATTTAAGAGTATAGATATAAGTTTTCATATATAAAAAGGAAAAAAAAATCTAAATTTTAATCAACCAGACCAAATTAACATTAAATCTGAATTAGAATTGAATTATGGTTTTGTTACAAAAACAACTGAAATTAAGGTTAAAATAGTCATTAGGTAACAATTCACAAAGGACATAAAAAACACCTTTCACAAATAACCTTTTTAAAAGGTACGTACTATTCACCAAAAGTTTCCAAAAATTAATTAACATATAAAGTCGCCGAGTGAATGCTCAAATAAAACTTATCTTGTGTTTTTTGAAATGGCAAATATACTTACATGTGATGAAAAAATTGTAGCATAGTAGGTAGTGCTTTAAGAAAGGAATAAGTTACGGTGCCAATGCATTGCATGGTCCAAGCGATCCATCGGATATAATACCGAGCTGATGGATTAGACAAGGAGATCCACTTTCTGCCTACATCTTCATCCTTTGTAGTGAAGTACTATCGGGGCTTTGCAATAAGGCGCTTGAAGATGGCACCATCTAAGGGCTAAAGGTAGCCAAGGGAAGCCCGAGAATTAATAATCTTTTGTTTGCGGATGACGCCATGTTCTTTTGCAAAGAAACTAAGCAAGCAAGCAACTATTAATATCAAGTTTAGTGAGAGAAGCCGGACGGAGTAAAACATGATGATGTGGAATAAGATAGAGAATTTCCTAGGAAGATGTTGCTTGAAGATCAAGTCTTAGATTGAGTTTCCATATGTGTTATATGGAAATAAGTCATCGTAAGTTAGAACCTATATAACGTGTCAGAGGTTACACAAATTAGGTTAGCCACAAATTGAGAGGAACATCTCAGAGAAAGAAGTCTCGTTAGAAGCTAAGTTTTGATGTTGAACTAAGGTGTGTCTTAGGGCCAAGTAATTCCATTAGGCAAAGTTGTGTTTAGTTGGTGTTGAACTAAGGGGTGTCTTAGCGTCAAGTAATTCCTTTATGCAAAGTGTTGTTGTAAGATTCTCAAAAGAAGTTTGAGCGAATAAACTTGGATATAGGAATGTTTGCTATATCAATCATTATTTTGTGTGTGCGCTCATATTCTCATATATACTATTAGTATCAAAGCGGGACACCTAACCACATGAATTTATCATTAACACATGTGAGATCTTGAGAAGAGAATATGGAGGAATCAAGAAAACCAGTAGCTTTTCATAATCCTTTGTTGCTAGATGAAAATAATTATGGTCACTGTAAACTGAGAATGAGGGCACATATGCGTGGACTAGACAAAGATATTTGGTCAGTTATTCAATCTGGATGGGATGAACCAAGTGTCACATTAGAAGATGGGACAATTACACCCAAGACAAAGTGGACTGCTGCAGAGAAATATCTTTCAAGATTAAATGTAAAGGCATTGGATACAATCTTCAATTCAATGGACCAAGAGAAGCTTGATTTGATACAAGGGTGTGAATCAGCTAAGAAGACTTGGGATACACTACAAATTGCTTATGAGGGCACTGCGGATGTTAGGAAATCAGGGCTAAACTTCTTGGCATCACAGTTTGAAAACTTATGGATGGGTGATGAAGAGAAAATTGGGGAATTCAGTGCCAAGCTAAAATCCATAGCTGGTAAAGCAAAAGTATTGGTTAAACAATACAAAGAAGAAAAACTGGTATAAAAAAAATTGCGATGCTTGCCTGCTATGTTTGAAGCATTTAAAGTTGCGTTGAAGGTAGTTGAAAATATTGATGAAATCAAGTTTGTCGAGGCAGTAGGGATGTTATAAGCTGAGGAGATGGAAATGGCGTCTAAGAACTCCCAAACGTACATAAGAACTCGAAATTAAAGCTGATGAAGAGAAGGACAAGATTTATAAATTTGAAAAGCTTTTCACTTGATGAAACTGGAATTTGAAGAAACGGATAATCTCGCTTAAGAGGTCTAAAGATGTATTGCCAAGAAAAGAAGAAACTCTTGAGATTGAACATGTTGAATCAGATTGTTCATCATCATTTGCGAGAAAAGAATCATGTGTAATGAATACAAGGTTTATGACCACACAAAAGTAGATTGTGTCAATACACGAAAAAGGAAGATGAAGATGCTTAGAATGTGTAGTGATACAAATTTAGACATAGATGGAGATGCTATGAATTTGGTAGCTTTACACGGAGTTATAGAGGCTGAGAAAGAAAGCAATGAATATAAGAACACAAAAATGCAGGAGGCTCTAGTGACAACGACAAAAAAAATGTCTTGGAAGATAAAGTTCTTAAGTTGCAAGAAGCTCTCTCCTCTGAAAAAGAGAAGAACAACGAGCTTAGGTGTGAGTTGAATAATAATATGAAGCAGATTTGTATGCTAAACCATGGATCTGAAAATCTGGACAAGATTTTGGCTATGTGATATATCCAATATTTTACCGGTTTTTATACTAATAAATCATATATTTATTTATATTTTAGAGTCTATATATTATTATTAGAGTCCAAATGAATAATTTTAGGTACATGGACGAGTTTTGGAGTTTTAGTGAATTCGAGAAGAATTATGGAGCAAAAATGGATAGAACTTGAAGAGACGAAAAAGGAAACGAAAGAAAACCAGCAAGAGGTGTCGACACCCTTGGAGTGTCGATTGACACCCATCAGAGAATCGACCTTTTTCCTATTTTTGAAGATCAAGCAATTTTCCTTAATCACTTATGAAAAATTAGAGTTATTAATTTACCATATATTAAATTCATTATAGTCTCTATAAATACTTTGTTAAAGTCATTGTTTAGGCTCATGCTTTAATTTACATTAGAGAGAATTTGTAAGGGAGAGAAGTATACTTTGAAACCTTGTTTTTATCTTTTCTCTTTGATACTTTATTGCTCTCAATTAAAGTGCATGATGTTTTGCTTAGTTATGATTGAGTAGTTCTCTTGTTAGGCTTAGGAGTCTTAGGGTTCAGATGATTAATTTTTAGCCATAAGTCTAAATTAGATTTAAACCGTTAATTTTTCCTCTAGATTAAGTTTAATGCTAGCCCTAGTTTGATCATCTAGAGTCTAGATCAAAGGTTAATTATTATATGTGGAAGTGTTAATAATTGCTTGAATAAATCTTAGAAGGAGCAAACTTTTTATTCACAAAGAAAATTGATTTAGAAGCTTTGTGAACAATTGAACCTAGATTTAATGCATAAATAATTCTTTAGGATTCACAAAGGAATTTGGTTTGTTGGGAATTATTTATAGATTGCATTCACAATGGGAGGTTGTTTGCATTACAATAGGTTTCATGTTTAAGAATTGAGTGGTACCTGATTTTACCACGCGGTGTCGAACGACACCATTGTTGGTGTCGATTGACACTCGACGTATTTTGTCTGCAGTTTGGATTCTTTTTCCAAAGTTCCCAAGGCTTAACCTTCAGTTTAGCTGTTTACAACCCACATCATATATCATGTTACTTGCACAAATTAGTTGAATTTTAAAACCCTGTCATCCTAGTTTGAAATTAAGAGTTTATCACACACGACTCCCAAGTTGCAAGAGCAAAGAAGAGAACTAGTGAAAGTGTCATTCATAGAAGAACTTCATATTCATTACTAAACTCAGTCAAGTGGAACAAGCTAAAGGCTGTTTCAGCAGGAAATCAGAATTGGCATAAAACATCTCACATCTTTGGATGCTCCCATTGTGGAAAGAGAGGACATATAATTGCTCATTGTTACATTTCATGGACAAGGTAAAATGTAACAGATTGATTCCATCTCAAAGAAAGTTTCGAAAAGTGTGGATGAAGAAGATCGATTAGTGTGGTGATAGTTCTTGGAAATCTTCAACTAATAGGTTGAATGAATCTTTAACTTTCATGTCTAGGTGTTGGAAACATTAAATATGGTGTCAAGAACGTCCTGATTATAAGCTTGGGACGAGTTGTCAAAGTTGAAAGGAAGGTGATGTCAAGCAAGATGGATGTTTGAGAAGGTTTCATTACACTCGTTAAATGGTTTGAAGTTTTTTATAGAGTTTTATCACTCAAGCAGGGGGAGATTAGAGAGATCGTGAGTGTGAAGATACTTGATCAAGGGGGAGTTTAAAATGATGTTTTTTTTAATGTGTGATGCTTATGGTGAGAAGCAAGTAGTGAGGTTGAGTTGTAAAACTCAATGAAAAAGGGGGAGACTGTTACTACCAAGTTTGGTGAGACAAGCCGAACGGAGTAAAACATGATGACGTGGAATAAGATAGAAAATTTGCTAGGAAGTTGTTGCTTGAAGACCAAGTCTTAGATTGAATTTCCATATGTGTTAAATGTAAGTAAATCATAGTAAGATAGAACCTACATAACGTTTAAGAGGTTACACAAATTAGGTTAGCCACAAACTTAGAGGAACAGCTCAGATAAAGAAGTCTCGTTAGAAGCTAAGTTTTGGTGTTTAACTAAGGTGTTTCTTAGGGTCAAGTAATTTCATTAGGTAAGGTTGTGTTTAGTTGGTGTTGAACTAAAGGGTGTCTTAGTATCAAGTAATTCCTTTAGGCAAAGTGTTGTTGTAAGATTCTCAAAAGAAGTTTGACTGAAAGAACTTGGAAATAGGCACGTTTGCTATATCAATCATAATTTTATGTGCGCGCTCATATTCTCGTATCTACAGCAACAACCTCGAGACATACTTAAAAAATATGAAGAGGCTTCCGCTCAAACCAGTAATGCACTTAAATCCTCCATCTCCTTTTCTAGGAAGACCACAAAGGAAACCCGAGAGGAAGTAAAAACGTATCTCAATATCATTCAAGGAGGGAGGAGTGGGAAATTACTTGGGCTTGCCGGAACATTTTGGGAGAAAGAAGACTTTACGTTCATAGTAGACCGCATCCGACAAACAGCCTTAAGTTGGTCAACCAAATTCCTTTCAATAGCCGGTAAATGGTGATGCTGAAGAGCGTGCTTCTTATGCACTCTCTTGCTTCCAGTTACCAATGTCATTATACAAGAGCATTCAATCATAACTCACACACTTTTGGTGGGATTAAAAACCGGGAGTTAGAGAAAGGGCTTGGGTGGCTTGGCACAAACTAACCAATTCCAAGCGAGATGGCGGGCTAGGATTTCAGGACATTTGGTGCTTCAATGAGGCAATACTAGCAAAAGTAAGTTGGAGGATCTTGGAGAAACCACAAAGTCTTTTGGCACGTACACTTTGTGGTAAATATTGTCCGAATACAACACAACACTGATGGAATGCACGAAGACCTCCAACATGTGACACAAATGAGCTGGTATTTTACTATGCAGAGAATTACTTGCTAATCACATGTGCTGGGAATTGGGAAATGGAGGAGCAATTAAAACTTAGAGTGAGGCATAGATATCCTTAAAGCACTCTAAGAGGCCGATGGGCCCACCAAAGGAAGATGATCTTGATCTTTTAGTAGAAGACCTAATGAACGCCTCTGATAACAATTGGGATAGAAGAAAAATAGAGGAGATGCTACATAGCCACAAAGAGGATATTCTCTGCGTCAAACCGAGCTACCTAAAAGGGAAATATAAGTGTGTATGGCTGAGATCCATATTAGGAAGCTACACGGCAAAGGCATGCTATTTTGCAGCCAAAGAAGATACTGAAGCACATCACGAAGAACAGAGGACCCCTGAAGTGAATTGGAACAGAGACATATGGAACCTAAATACGAGCCTGAAGATCAAGTTATTTCTTTGGAAAATCGGAACTGAAGTTATACCTGTTGGAGAACGCTTACCCCAACGCCAAACACCAGTCAACAAGACCTGCAAACGTTGTGGTTAAGATGAATATATATATTAACTTTTCTTCCATTGCAATTGTAACGCCCGCGATCCAGGTTTCTCATATAAGGAAAATTTGTTTTGGGAAAAGCTAGATCCTGGTCGAGGAGCATCTAAAGAATAATTAAACCCTAACAAACAAGTAATAAAGCTCTCGGTTATGTTAAGATTGAAGAGATCATCGAGTCCTGGTCATATTGGGTTGTACTCGGACATAGAGAGCAATGGCCGAGCAAGATAAGTTATGATCAAGCTCAAACAAACTCAAATCAGCTTAAAGAGAGTTGTTGCATCTGGATCAGTTGAGCTAACCAGCTCACGAGTAGTCGGGCAGCTCAACTATGCTGAACTGAGTGTTCGGCATATAAGCCAGCTAGTGGACTGAACATTAGCTGAGTGGTTATATGCCTTGGGAAGTTTTCACTGAAAAGTGCGACCGAAAAGGTGTGAATGAAGAGGCGCGATGGTTTTAGCATTGTGGCTAATCCCTTATATATACATGTTGTGGGAACAAAACACACACACAACACTACCCACGTTTTGGGGAAATGAGCAATAAGAAATACAGAGAAAGGAGAGAGAGAAATCGGTTTGAGAATAAGTGGAAGGAAAACAGATTTTGACCATTTTCAAATGTGCTTTCCTGTCGATGCCAGATGGACCAGGAGGCGAGATACCCACCGTTGAAAAGCTCTCTCTGTCTATTTTTATGAATAAGTTTCCGAGTGAAGATCGATGAACGATTCTCAAGTTATAACTGTTTTTCGTCGAGCGTGTCAAATCTGAATAACGATTCTCAAGTTATAATGATTCTCAAGTTATAACAGGTACGAACGATCGAGTGCGAACGATTGGATGTGAATAAAGGGTGTGATCGCTAAAGGGTGTGACTACCAAGGAGTGTGAACACCAAGGGGTTCAAACGCCAAAGGTTTCGAACACTAAAGGATGTGAGTATGAAAGGGTGCAAGTACGAAAGGGTGCGAACACAAAAAGGTGTGAGAAAATGGGTGCGAGTACGAAAGGGTACGAGCATGAAAGATTGGGAGTACAAATGGGTGCAATCGAAAGGATGCATCAAAAGAATGATATGGGCAAAGCTCGGTCACTTCGTATATTTGTCAGTGGGGATGGTTGGTTGAATGACTAAGTAATGAAGTGATCCATTCAAGGACTGGTGACGGATTCAATGGGAGACGTTCGACCAGAAATGCACCTAGAGGGGAAATCCAAATAAGCGAATTGGCTAAGGTATGTTCTAAACCATCTTGTAAAATGGTAGAGAACGCATAGACTTCGGATTGTCTAGTTTAGAGAATAAATGGATTGCTGCCTAGTCTAGGGAAACAATGAATTACTAGAATGGCATGACTTTACCGAGTAGAATGAATCCCAAGCCGAACGGAATTCAATAGTTAGATTGAACGATTAAGACAGAGGAAATTCGGCTAAGGCTAATCTAGACTAGACAGACTTTCCGAAAGTACGGATGAGCTTTGGTACAAAGTTAGTTCAGGTGAATGAACATAGAATGGTTAAGGTTTTTTAAAAAAGGTTCCGCTGCGTAATAGTTATGTTAATAGAGTCTATGGTAGGAAATGACTAGGAACAATTGTTAGCTAGATTTTAAGCGTAAATTCCGTGTATTAAATATACACGTAAAAAGGGGTTCAAACGCACATTGTAAGGCTTGGGTTCGGTCTAACTGGAGACACGTGACGTCGGTTCCACATGAATCCGGGTCCGGGTGTTTCAACAATTTCGCTAAGGAGGTGTGGAACATGGCTCCCTTTGCGCAAAGTCAAGAAGAGGGATATATTTTGGGTTTAGTGCAAAAAAAAAAAAAACCCGTCAACTGGCAAAAATTTGCAAGTTTACCCACCACCTATTTATGGTGCACCAAAATACCATAACGTACCAAAAAACCCGCAATACAGCCCACGTCTATATTAATCGTTGACCAAACCAAAACGACGTCGTTTTGATATACTTATTTTTAATAAAAATTTCTCCAAAATGGAGATTCAAACTCGGGTCTTTTACAAGGAGAACAAATGACTTAACCAATTGAACCATCGCAGTTTTCATTGGACAAAGTTATACATATATAATTATATAACTAAGTGGTTATCGAACACCTTATATCTTCTTGACGACTTCTTCATCTTCTTCCTCTCCTTCGATATATCTATCAAATTCATCTCCAAAGACAGATTCTTGAATAAAGCCCTAGACTTTTAACGAATTCAATTGAGCTATGCATATAATAGATTTCTCCTTATTGAGTCATAGATAGAAACCCTTTTGGGGGAGAAGCTTCTTCTCTTCCAATACAGTAAACCCAAAAATTGAGGAGGAAACAATGCTTGATGAATAAAAATTGGAGAGAATAATCAAATTCAATATCAAGGTTGGAGAGAAGAATCAAATTCGAGATCATAGAGTCCGATTGATCATCGTCTGAACATTCTGGAAATTGAAATCTCGGAATCGATTCTGAACATATGATTATGGGTTTGAGTGAGAATCAAATGTTTATATTGATTTCTGTTCATGACTCTGGGATTGCCGAAACCTAAGATTTGATAATTTCTTAATATTTTTTTGATTGAATTGATATACAACGAGGAAGAATTTGAAAAGTGAATTCGAATTTGGTTTTGTAGATCTAAGTTTCTATACTAAGCAAACATTGTAATTTTCTCTCGTATGGGAATGATATATCGAAGGGGAAGAAGAGGAAGAAGTCGTGAAGAAGTCATGAAGAAGATATAAGGTGTTCAATAACCCCTTAGTTATCCCCTACTAATTATTAGAGAATACACTTTAGTTGTAAAATCCTATGTGTCAAGCTCTTAGCAATTCCCTTTGTTAAAGTTGCTGACATCATATGTGACTAGGCACCTCTCTCCACAAAGAATAGGAAAGAACCAAGGAAATTTCAGAAAGACGCTATAGTTCATCTTAAGAGTTAGGTTAGTTTCCAGAGAAGTCCTCAAAAATCTACACACTTTAAACATCACTGAATTGGTTCAATTAAATAATAAATTTGGAATCTACTCTTCGAACTAAGGTTAGTGCTCTTTTCAATTTCTTGATTTGGTTATGAAATAGTTTTCATGAATTCACTCTCAAAATATCAATTTCTCTGAAAAGAATGATGATGAGTCGTGTTTCTTTAGAGATGGGTCATGATTCGTCTGAGTTGACCCTATTGAAATCCATATGATGATGATTCAGAGATTCACGAATCAATTTCGGTAATGAAGAGGCTTAAAGCGAAAGACGAGGAGATTGCAAGAGTGGGGAAACTGAACTAGGTTTTGCAAGAGAGAGTGAAGAATCTATACGTAGAGAATCAGATCTGGAGAGATTTAGCACAGAGTAATGAAGCCACTTCTAATAATCTCTGGTCGAATCTAGAAAAGTTTCTTGCTCAGATGGATGATTTTCCGACATAAGCTAATAATAATACTAATAATAATACTAATAATAATGTTCAAGGTCATGCGGAATCGAGATGTGGAAGTTGTGAGGGAGGAGGAGAGTTCACGAGAGGATGTAGACGGTGAAGGAGAGAAAGGCGAGTGTGTTGGTGTTGCCGTGTAGACATTTATGTCTGTGTAAAGTTTGTGTTTCGGCTTTGGTTGAGGTTTGTCCGGTTTGTGATATGGTTTTGAATGCTAGATATTGTTGATGACATCGCAGATGTTAATCGAATACCGTAATGGCGTGGAACTTCTGGATTACCGAAGCATAAATTCAAGTTAAAGGTTGGTATTCATGTCATGTGTCTCAGAAATATCGATCCTAAGGGTGGATTATGTAATGGGACTCGGTTTATTATTTTTCTGATGACGAAGCATGTTCTACAAGGTAGAATCATATATGCGGACGATAGATGAGATAATCAGCCCATTCTAGTACCTAGAATGTTTGTGACCCCACTGGATGCAAAGTTGTCTTATTACATGCGCCAAAGATAGTTTCCTGTGATGTTAGCTTTTGCAATCACAATTAATAAGAGCCAAGGACAATCTCTTAAACATGTCGATTTGTTTCTTCCAAGGCATGTATTCTCTCACAGACAAGCTATATGTTGTATTTTCGAGAATCAAGTCCAGATCGGGAATCAAAGTTCTAATAACAGACAAGGAAGAGAAGCTGCATACAAGTACTATCAATGTCGTCTATAAGGAAGTGTTTGATTATCTTTTGTAATTTATAGTTTTACGCTATTTCTTGTGCCTTTTCAATATTACTATAACTTTATCATTTTGCATTCAATTATATATTTTAAATTAAAATCAAAGCCCGCACAAGGTGCTGGCAAATAATCTAGTATAATTGTATATGTATAACTTTGTCCAATGAAAATTGTGATGGTTCAATTGCTTAAGTCATGTGTTCTTTTTATGAAACACTCGAGTTTGAATCTCCATTTTGGAGAAATTTTGATTAAAATAGATATATCAAAATGACGTCATTTTGGTTTGGTCAACAATCAATATAGCTGTGGACTGTATTGCGGGGTTTTCGGTACATTATGGTGTTTTGGTGCACCATAAATATGTGGTGGGTAAACTTGCCGGTTGACGGGTTTTTTGGACTAAACCCATAGATTTTCACTCATCATGAAAGACAATCCACCAAAATTTTTGTCTCCTACCAATTGGCATAGCAAAGGACCACTAGCTCCACAGATTTTATGGACAAACTGGACAAGTGAAAACAAGCTAGTCTTCGGAAACCAAGGATACACAAGCCGGGAAACGATAAACCAATCCATCAAACTAGCACCAGAATGGCTGGATGGACAGACAGTCCATGGACCCAAATCCCGCACACAAACTACGAGAAGGACATCCCCAAGAGAGGAAGGCACCACACATGACTAGGGTGGCTCCTACTCAACCAAAACATAGAGATCATCACAAGTGGCAACACTACAACAACTTTTGTCAACTCCCCTCTCCTTGCTGAAGCACTAGCAATGCGGGAGGCACTGTTCAAAGCACGTGAACTGGAATTCCAAAGGATCAAGATGGAAGCAGACTCTACCCAACTCATTCGAGCGATCAAAGAGAACGACTATCTGTTGGGTCTTCGGGGTACACTGCTGGACATGAAAGAATGCAAAAACTTGTTTGCCTATTTAGATTTTACGCATATTCCTAGGGCTGAAAATGCTAGAGCCGATAACCTTGTTAAATAAACTTTGAGCTTGTCCATTGTATTCTCATCTGCAGGATGATGTTAATGGAATCAAACTTTGATGACAAAAAAAGAAAAATAGTAATTTTTGCTTTGTGGTAGTGTTTTTATTGTGTTGTAGTCCAAATTTGAATCTCATATAATGTATATTATTAAATTTTTCATAGAAAAACAAAGTTATTGGAAATGATTTTTATCTATATAGATATATTTGAAATATCATAATTCTTTTTAAAAATATGAAAACTAAATTAAAATTTATTATGAAGAAGATAACACATTTCAAATATTGTTAGATAAAGTGACAAGTTTCGTTGCAAACAATTATTTTCACTAACATATTTTAGTATGTTAGCCTACATACAACGATATAATTATGAAAATTAACAGGAGACAAGCTTACAAGAGATTTCCAGTGTTGTGTAAGTATAATCATACGCCGTGATCAGAAGCATCGAGGATAAAGGCGTGGGGGCGTGGATGTATAAGGATTGGTCAGAACTGTCCAGGGTAGAATCGTCTATGTAACATATCTCACATATTAATTTATAATAAAATTAATAAATCAGATGGTTAAAAAGATAGACTGTAAGTGCTATTTAACTACTTCCATAAATAATTTTGGCATAGAAATGTAGAAAAAGAAATGGTTAAGATGGTAGTGTTCAATGATGGTAACAAAATTTGTTGTATTTTGCTCATAAAGAAAAATTTGCGTTTTTTTAATTATTTCATAAATTTTGTGATTGGAAAATATTGTGGAATGATTAAAAAGGACATTCGGTCTTATGCATAGTTACCAATCGAAGTCTAAATCAAATTATCGTAGATATATGTATATTTTCTTATTTATTCATTTGAGAGAGAGAGAGAGAGAGAGAGAGAGAGAGAGAGAGAGAGAGAGAGAGAGAGAGAGAGAAGAGAGAGAGAATTTTAATTTCCACAAGTTAAGGTTGGAAAACCTCAAATTTAGTAGATAGGAAGAATCCTTCAAACATCATTGTGTAAGGTCAAGCCAAGTTTTTATTGTCCAGAAAATATCACAAATAAGAACTTCAAATGGGTAAGAAACTGCGGTGTGAGGATGATGATATCAAAACTAGCATTGCCAACCTAAGAATAAAGGCTGATATTTCAACTAGGTGACGAGGCACAAATATATCTCAGTAAACTCATGAACTCAACTGGAGCAAAGAAGAGTGTTTCTTTAATTCACCACATAGGTTTCACAAAAGGAAAGAGACATAGAAATGCATTTTCGAGATATTAACTCTATTGGAGCAAAGAAGAGTGTTTCTTTAATTCACCACAGAGGTTTCACAAAAGGAAAGAGACATAGAAATGCATTTTCCAGATATGCAGACGATCCCTATTCTGGAAACGATTTCTTGTGGTAACCAAACTAATTAAGGCATGTTTAAGAATTTTTGCGTTAAACCAACTAGTTGGAAACTAGTCGACTGATGGTCCATGAGGGTGTAAAGATCTACAAGTGGAGAAGAAGAGAAGGAAGAAACTTGAATCACTAAAGTTTCTCTTCCTTATGAATCAGTTCGAAAGAGTAGAGTCAACAATATAATCTGATGGTTGAAGACAATTATACAATAATTAAGAAATCGGTTTGATCTAGGCAATCGCCAAGTCCATCCTCTTATTACTTCAAGACATGGGTATTAAAGGAAATACCAAATTTTTTAGGAGCATATGGACCTGCTATACCAGTTAAGTGACCTAACTGTTATATTACCAATGCGACAAACCAAGAATTAACGAACTAGAGGCTCAAGTTTGCAGATTTACCTCCTGGTCTAGATGATGTGTTTTATAGAGTTGAGGTCCCAGAATATACGGCCTTAAAGATGATGATAATCATAAAACTACCTGGAGAGAACCTTCTTAAGAAAAGAATAGCCAAATTAGTTTTAGTCCAAAGACATCACTCCAATTTGCTAATCTTCTAAGTCATAGGCCACCACATTTCTTTGGTATGCACACTGAACCTCAAAAGATCTTGGCACCACGAGCCGAGTTAGCAGTTCCATTCCGTAAAAATGTGTTACAAAAATATTCATGAGTAGATAGACATCTGCCTTGGTGAATGACAATTAAGGCCCATAAGTTGATGGTGTCGAAGATGACGGACTTAACCAGTTGTAATCTTCTTGTAAACACAGACGGCGTACTGTCCAAGCCGAATCGCTTTTTAACCTTATCAGTTAACAGTTGGTAATCTTGCTTACGAAGCTTGTAAAAAATAAGATGAAATCCTAGATAATGAACTGGAAGATAACCTTGTAAAGACAGTAGATGTTGACTAATTTCCTCGTTAACATATAATTATTGCTATCAAGGAAAATTATTGATTTCAAAATATTTAGACCCAAACCGGGGATGCACAACTTTGCCAAGATATCAAAAATCCCTCGTAGAGAAAACTTTGAACCATCAAAGAAAATTTTAACATTTTTAATTTATTCATTTTTGTTGTACTGATTTCTTGGTTTTGCGAAAAGTTTTTTTCTTTTCTCTTCACTATTTGAATGTTTCTAACAGAGAGTTTTTAAAAACTTGGAAAGAGTTTTGGCAATTTGTGTGTATGATATAGTCTACCAAATAATTTTATATTTAAATTTTTAATAATATCATGTATATATTTAAAATTTTGAAAGTTATGTTTAATAAGTAAATTTATTAAAAATTCATATCCAATAACAAAGATTTAAGAATAAGATTTAAAAGTCATCAATGAATTTCATAAAATTATTAAAATACATAAAATTAATACCAATATAATCTTCTTCTTCTTTTTTTGTTCACCAAATTTGATTAAGTAGAATTAAGATTCGGTTACACTAGAAGTAAAGAGAGACATAGAGCGTTTAGCAAGTAAGTCCACTGTTACATTGTTTTTCCTAGGGATAAAGGAAAAGGAGATCGACATGAAGCACGGGACCAAGTCCCTGATGTCTTCTAAAGTACTGTAGATGTCGAGGTGATTGCTATTTGATTCCAACAGATTGACCAAGGTTAGCGAATCTGACCGGAACAGAGCTTTTGTAATATGAAGTTCTCTCGCTTTTTCTAAAGAAAACTTCAGAGCTAAGGCTTCCACATTCAACGCTGAGGAGACATGTGACCTGTTGGTTGAGAAAGGAAACAGAGGTCCATTGTTTGCTAGGCTGAAGACGCACGCTAAACCACAATGTTGTGTCTTCTCAAGCCATGCCGCATCCGAGTTGCAGATCACCATATCATGCTGTGTTGGTGAGCTCGTCCTGCTTGGCATGGTGATGTCGTGCTTTGTGTCCATTCCTTGAGCCCTTTGCCACTCGAGGGTTTCTCTTACGGCTAGCGCCAGGTTTCCTCACCTGTTATTGCTTTATTTGTAAACAGTAGGTTGTTTCTGGCAGTCCAAATTCGCCAAAGTACCCAGGCAAATAGATCTCCTTTATCTAGACCCGTAGGAGGAAGGTTTCTGCAGTTTTTCATCGATTCCAAGAACTGCAAAACAGAATAATTAGGTGTGTAGGCTATACCCGAGATTGGTGTCTGGTTCCAGATTTGCTTGGCAAAAGTACAGTGTAGCAGCACATGGGCTGGTGTTTCAACTTCTCCACATCTCCTGCACAATGGGTCTTTTACAACTCCGCGTTGCAACAAGAGATTGTTTACTGGGAGGGAGTTGATGCTTGCTTTCCAGAGGAAGGTTTACACCTTGGGGGGGCTTTAGCTCGCCAGATCCGCGATTTCCAGTTGGACTCCATCTCCTCCGCCGGTACCTCTCGTAAGGTGCTTAAGGCATACCCTGATTTTGTACAATAGATGCCACTTCTATTTGGGAGCCACGCTAATCTGTCTGATTTGCGAGTAGCATTCCTTGGAAGGGATAAGATGATATCTTCGTATGCGGGGAGAAAGGTTCTGGTACGCTCCAGATCCCACTTGTTATCAGCAGGGTTGATGAGGTCTGCGACCCTTAGGTTTTGGAGATGTTCAGATGATGGGCTATGGGCTTTTGGGCCTGGGTAGTAGACAACCAATCATCTTCCCAGACTTTAATGTTTTTTCGGTCACCCACCAGCCATCCGAGTCCCAGCTTCAGTACTTCTTTACCGGCAATGACCCCCTTTCATCCGTGCGAGGCTCCCTTCGGTAAAGTCCAGGAAAGAGGTTCCTTGGCAGTACTTCCCTGTTAGAACACAGGCCAGCAGAGAGTTTGGTTTGGATAGTATCCGCCAACTAATATTGGCTAAGAGAGAATCATTAAATGTGGAGATGTCTCGGAATCCAAAACCCTCACAATATTTTTTTGTCTAGCGAGCTTTGGCGAAGCCACATAGGCCATCTTACGCACATCGGGTTTATCGTCCCACTAAAAATGAGTTAATACCGATTGTATTCTTTCGCAAAGACCAATAGGAATTTTGAAGCAAGACATAGCATAAGTTGGCATTGCCATAAGAATGGCTTTGAGCATGATGAGTTTACCGGCCGCGGAGAGAAACTTCGGAGACCAATTATGTAATTTTTATCTCACTTTATCAAAAATAGACTCGAAGATATCCTTTTTCCTTCTTCTAAATTGTTCCGGGAGCCCTAAGTATCTCCCGGTACCTCCCTCTTTGTAGTTTTTGAGAATGTGGTGGACTCGTCTTTTCTTGCGGGCAAAGGTTTTTCTTGAGAACGTGATCGAAGATTTAGCCAAGTTAATGCTTTGTCCACTTGCCGCTTCGTATTTGGAGAGGATTGTCTTTAGTGTTTTGCAACTTTTCACACTCGAGTGTATAAAAAACATTGTGTTGTCCGCGAAGAGGAGATGGTTTATGCTTAGGCTATTCGGTGCCACCTTAACTCCCAGGAGGTTTCCCAAGATTTAAGCCTTTTTACATAACCCGGAGAGGACTTCCGTGCACAGTATGAAGAGATATGGGGAGAGGGGATCCCCCTGTCGGAGTCCCCGTGTTGGTTCGACCTTCCCTTGTGGAGCCCCGTTAACAAGAAACGAGTAAGAGACCGATGTAACACACTCTAGAACCCATTCCACCCAAGTAGATGAGAAACCAAGCCGGAGGAGGACAACCTTTAAGAAAGGCCATTCGATGTGGTCATATGCATTTGTCATGTCCGTTTTCACGGCTATCTTCCCGTATTGCTCCGCTTTGGACTTATTGGGCAATGGAATACTTCATGAGTAATAAGGACATTGTCGGATATGGCTCTTCCCGAGACAAAGACCGATTGATTTTCGGATATTAAAGCCGAAAGAAGCGGTTGTAACCTTTTTGTAAGAATTTTGACTATTATCTTATAAAACACATTACAGAACGTTATGGGCCTATAGTCCGCTACCTTCCTTGGGACCAGGATCTTTGGTATAAGACGGATGTGTGTTTCGTTCCAATTTGATGGGAATGATATGGAAGTAAAGAAATGTGTGATCTCCGAGACAACATCCTTGCCAATAATTTCCCAATGCGATTGATAGAAGCCGGCCGAGAAGCCATCGAGACCCGGAATCTTGCCGAGGTTGATAGAGAATACTGCCTTCTTTATCTCTGCAGCAGTTGGGATGGCTGTGAGTCTTTCGTTGTTCGTTAAAGTTACCATCCGATTGAGAGCTTCCATGACGACTCTGAGGTCCTCTGGGTTCGACGTTGTAAAGATTTTCTGAAAGTACTCTGCTTTGACCGTTGTCATTTCTGCCTCCTCAAAGAAAGAGTTTCCCGCTTTATCCTCAAGAACCGTGAAATCTGTTCTGGCATCGTCGTTTTCTGGTGATGGCGTGGAAGAAATTTGAATTACGGTCCCCGCTTTATAGCCATAGAATACGACTCCTCTGTCTCCAAAAATTCTCTTCATCTGTGTAGGTCTTTAAGAGAACGAAAATGAGTTCGCTAATTATCTAAGAATTATAAAAATCTTTAAAACTCTTCTTCTTGATAACCCCTAGAAAATTGTTATTAGAAAAAAAACCCTAGATAAGTGGTTCTAATTACATCCTCATTCCTACTAAACAAGTGATTCTAATTATGTTGTCGATCCTACTAAATCTTGGTCGTTTCTATAAACTTTCTGATTTAATGTCAAAATTCTCAAAACATAGAAGATTGGAACTATTTATATCTATGCATATCTTTGTCGGCTTGCTGTTTCAAGAGAATGACACTATTAAGTTTTAACCACTCCATAATACAACCATATGGAGTATGACACATAATATCATAATTTATTAATTGAAAATAATATGATGCCACTAACGCTCCTTGTGACATTATTCTTAAATACAGCCTAACAAATGACACCACAATTAATATATTAATATTTGGTTTTAGTGGCTGGCAAAATCTGATGGATGCAATAGTGAAGTTTGGGAATGATATATTGTTTTCGTGAAAGACTTATTAATTAAATAAGTAACCAAGATTGGTGGAAGCCGATGGCATAGTCCCTTGCCCACGTTTATGCATATGGTTTTAATTGATCTTACTCTTTCTCACATCTAACAGCTGAAAGTTAAAAACCAAAGGTTTCTACTTTCTACTTTACATGTTCTTTTTTATTTCCTTTTGTCGGTTGCTTGGATCTTATTAAAAAAGGTTAATTTGTTGAATAATCAAGAAAGAAAAAAAGAAATTTAAAAGAATAACCAAAAACCTTATATCTAATAGTGAGGATCTTGCCACATAAAAGAAATTTGGTTATAGAGTGAAATATAATTATTTTCTTAGTCACTTTTACTAATTTCTCTATTAGAAAAGAAAAACAAACACTCCATCTTTTCTTTAGTTCTTCACCAAACTTTAGATTTAGTTTTTCAGCCGGTGTTCTGCGTTAGCTGGCATCATGCGAACGATATTTATATATTTTTCTTTCTTTATTTTCTAGTTATAGTCTTTTTCTTAGTTTTCCTATTAATCGGTTTGTATCTCCGGCTTTCTCCGGTCTCAAATTCGATTAAGTTCGATTTTTGGTTTGCCTTCTGTTGTTTACAAACTTTTTCATCTGTTTGAAAAAAACTTATACCGGATCTATACATATTTCTTGCTTTCTTACTTAATTTTTTTCTCTTAGAAATTAAAAAGCTTCTTGATTGAATGTTTGGAATGAGGTTTAGTCTCTCTTAAAGTGAAGCTTTTAATATTTTTAGTTGATTGTTTCAGTTAATAAGAATTTGGAAATTCGAGTTGAATGAAATCTCCATTGAATTTTCTGATTCAAATAAAATATTGTTACAACTCAGAAGGCTAGCAAGGTTTATCCGGCGATCAACATCGAAGGCTTTAAAGTGGAGTCTCATCGGAGTTCATATTCAGATCAGGGAAGAAGGTGATAGGCGACAGAGAACTCTAGAAGTTTATGTTTACACGTTTACTCTCAAAGCTCGACATGTAGCTCATATTTTAACACATGTATTGATTAAAGTGGAGTCTTCATCGGAATTTATATATATATATATATATATCAGAAGGGAGAGAGACACTCCTAAATTTACTCTTAGAAGAACATATTGCCAATTTCAATGTGTCACTACCATAAATTTTCTCAATTTTCTTCCCTAATTTTTTAATAATCCATTTATCTAAAATATAAAATAAAGTGAAAAAGTATTCGAAAATGATTCGTCCCAACCGTTACACTATTTTTTTACTCACACGATCTCCATCGTTAACGATTAAATGATGAATGGTTTCAGTGCAGTTCCTCGATTACACTATTTCTAAAGATCTCTGTCTCTCTCTCTCCAACTTTTGCCTCTCCTTTTTCATAATTTTTTTTGTCTTTCGACTTCCTTACATCTGGTTCATTTGTTATTGTTATTTAATGCTTAGCAAATTCTAATTCATATCAAAATTTCATCTTAGTCTCCTGAGTTAGAGGTTTTCTTTCAGATGAAAACAGTGAATGTGTAATTTCTTTGCAAACATGTTTTTCTTTTTTAATTTCAATATACCAAATCATTGTCTCACTCTCATTTTTTTGCTTCTTCAGTTTGTTGATCGACTTAAGTGTAATATAATTCATAGATGATTGGTGTGGAGGCTTAAATGTAGGAAAGTTTAAACATCTCGAAAGTCTTTGGTGACAGGTTTGGCATCTTAGGAGGGTGGCGAATACATGCTTGCAAAGCAACAAGGGTGGATCTCTTCTCTTGTTAATAACAAGTTGTTATTGATTTTGCTTTCATTGGCCATAATGTGCTTTTCTACCTTTTACAGGCATGACCGCTTCTTTTTTTTTTTTTTCCAGTCATCATGGTTTTACCCTGCAGATGACTCTTCTTATTAACCATTGGCAAAACAACACAATGTAAGGATATACAGATCATTACAATATCAAATATATGTTAAGATAAGCTTCTCACCAGTTTTTTTTCTACTAATATTTTATTTTTAATCACAAGATTCAGGACGAAATTAAATTTGGATGTTTTTATTACAATAAAAAACAACTAAAAGAATTCCAACCAACACTTGTGGTCCAGCGGTAGATCTCCCAGGTGGAGGTGCGGGTTCGAGCGTTGGCCAGGGATGCTTTACGCCTAAATGTTATTAGCAAAGGCTGTTCTGGGGGGATTAGCGCTTAGGCACAAACCTCCAAACTACCAAAAAAAAAAAAATCTCCTACATAGCAGGGGCATAATACTAGTTTTGTGTTAATTTGCTAATTGGCTTGGGCTCAATGTATTTCACTTTGTTATAAATGAAAGACTCGTTGACAATTAAAAAAAAAAAGAATATTAGAAAAGAAAAAAGAGTAAGCTTTTGAAAAAAATATGAATGTATTTACAAAATTCAGTTTACTATTAAAAAATATACAAAGTTTGGAAAGGATAGATGCAAAATAATTTTAATGTTTATCTTATCAGTGGTATGAGTTATGGTAATACATATTACATAATGATCTAAAATGGTATAATACATATGAAAACTAGAAACAAATTTCTCAAAATCATCTATTACTCCATTAACATCTCTTCCACAACATCTTAAATGTGGTTTAAGCATTCTCCTTATGCTTATTTTCATTGAGACAACTTTGTAGCCTAGGCCATGGGGATTGTTCAATAATAGCTTGTATTAGTGGCTTAGAACCACTCTTAAATCACACATTTACCATAATTAGCTATAGCTTGTTTAGTGTTTTAGAGTTACTCTCAAAGCACACATTCACCTCAAAGTACATATGAAAACTAGAAAAAAAATCTCAAAATCATGTATTACTCCATCAACATCTCTTCCACAAAATCTTAAATTTGGTTTAAGCATTCTCCTTAGGCATCTAATTTCATTGAGACAACTTTGCAGTCTAGGCCATGGGGATTGTTAAATAATAGCTTGTATTAGTGGCTTAGAGCCACTCTTAAATCAGACATTCACCACAACCAGCTATAGCTTGTTTAGCGTTTTAGAGTTACTCTCAAAGCACACATTCACCTCACCCAAATTGTCTTAACAAAACATCACCGAACAATGACAACCGCTTCTACTTCTAAACAGATGTATGAATGAGATCGACTATGCCCCCTAACCACTAGATATGACTTGTTGCATCCCTCAGTACCCAACCGAGACCACATTGTGGCTTTCAACATTAAATTTACATTCTTTTGGTGATGGTGACATCTGTCTAGTTATCTTCATAGTAGATTTAATACTTTACTAACTGTATCTCATTAGCTTCAATCCAACCCTTAACATTCTGTATAGCTCCCACAACTAGTTGCCACACATGAATCTGCTTGTTAAAGAAGCACATGTCATTTCTAGCCTCCAAAAATCTCCAAAGAATCTAAGGTAAAAAATATTTGTTTTAATTATCTTCCTTTTCTCACTTCAGCTTTTCTCCAATTAGCAAGGTAGCTAAATTTTCGTAGATTGAGGTAGTTTCATCTGAAAAGGAAAAAGTTGTTAAGGGAAATATATTCCATACTAGTCTAGAAAAAAGACAAAAAGCTTTCCTGATGCACTACTACTAATATCGACACTCTGAAGTTGTTGGGATAGGCTTTGCAACCATGAAACACTAAGGAATCAAGGCTCAAAGGTCGTGGATTGATGGGTCACACAGAAGATGCGAAAGGCTTTGATATTCCCACTGATCCCTTCGAAGGATATTACGCACCAAAGAAGAAAATTGGTTTCTTATTGGATATTACACATTAGCAAGGATTGATCTAATTTGTAAGTTTAAGAATAAAACGATATATAGATGAAATAGAACATAGTACAAAAATTATAAAGAAGAGACATGCCTTTGAACAAACTCACAAGGTATTCTAAAAAATGCACAAGAAATTAGAGACAATTTCGAAAAGAAAATGAGTTTTACTATGCCATGGACGTAATTTATTAATGGTCTGTGGTCTTCTATGTTGATGCAAACATGAAAATACGGTTCATATTCATAGCTCATCAACAAAAGGTTCAATGCAAATCTCAAAATTTTCCAAGAAGCTTCTAAAAGACAATCAAATCATGTATATATCAAGAAAGTGTCTAGATACAAAGAACTAATCAAACAAAATCTTGATTGAAATCAAATCCTCAAGATTTATTTATTAAATTATTTTTGTAATTAATTACATTGGTTTTTGCATTTATGTTGATTTATTTGATTACATGAAAATTAAGCCGATATAAGCTCACTTCTCTTTTCATTGTAAGTATACACACATATTTTTGGAATATAAAGAGAGTTTTCTCTAAAGCTTAGGCTTTGTTTTGTTTTGTTTATCTAAGTTAGGTGGAATCCTTTGCTTGATAAAACTTTGAATCTATGTCCTTTGTGTGGATTCACTAACATCTAGATTTGTGATCTCATCACAAAGGCTTTTACACCTTTGACTGGCGATCTTCGATCCGCCTTCAAATCCATCATTCGTTCCCACACTAGAGAAACGACCGTCCATCGTGTCAAATCTCCATCTTCGACCATCAAATCTTCACAAGAGAGAAGCGATCGCCAGCTTGTGAAACCATCATATCTATCTCTGCATCCATCCATTGAACAACAAGAAAGAGCGACATGTCACGAGCTCACTCCTTGAGGTCCGTGCGACACTCAGTACATAACTCTGCATACCGAGTCAGCCTCTTCATCATAGGATCATAATCGACTGGTTTCCCCCTCCCTAGGACTCATCAGGGATACGACTTCAGTACTGACTAGTTTGTGTAGGGATGGACTAGTCTCTTCTTCAAAGTCAGGTCCACGATCAACGACAAACTCTCCAAACTCAATCGGGTCGGTATGCCTAACTCCAAAGGATCTTTCCAACTCTAAGTCTTGCACGCCCCTTCCTACCGAAGCACAAACCCTGCCAGTCTAGATGATCCGATTGCCTTGAAATACAGGCGTTACATTCTCCCCCACCAAACATCGTGCATAGGGGATTTCCAAGTACGTTGGGACATTAATGGATGACACCTCACCCCCACTCTAATCGAAAACTCGCCCCCTCGCCTTCGTCTTTGGCAACATTGCTCCTCTTGCACTCTCAACCACCTCGGATGTTGTCAGCTCGACGTCTTGTCGCCATCGAAAGAGGTTTGCACTACCCCACTTTGGGTGCTCGGTAAAACCATACGCAACGTACCCGCTCTGATACCATTTGTCACGAGCTCACTCCTTGAGGTCCCTGCGGCACCGGTACACACCTCTGCATACCGAGTCAGCCTCTTCATCATCGGATCACAATCGACTGGTTTCGCCCTACCTAAGGCTCATCAGGGATACTGCTACAATACCGACCAGTTTATGCAGGGATGGCCTAGTCCCTTCTTCAAAGTCAGATCCATAACCAGCGACAAACTTCCCAAACTCAATCGGCTCGGTTTACATAACTTCAAATGGTCTTTCTAACTCTAAGTCCTGCACGCCCCTTCATATCGAAGCGCAAACCCTGCCAGTCTTAAATGATCTGATCGCCTTAAAATACAGGCGTGACATTTTTCCCCACCAAATATCGTGCATACACTCGTGCACCGGGGATTTCCAAGATCGTATGTTGGGACATTGCGGGATGACACCTCACCCACACTCTAATCGATAACTCGGCCGCTCGCCTTTGTCTTCGACAACATTGCTCCTCTTAAGCACTCACATCCACTTTGGATGTTGTCACCTCGACTTCTTGTCACGATCGAAAGAGGTTTACACTACCCAACTTATGTGCTCGGCAAAGCAACACGCAATGTACCCGCTTTGATATTTGTCACGGGCTCACTCCTTGAGGTCCGTGCGGCACTCGGTACATATATATGCATACCGAGTCATCCTTTTCATCATCGGATTATAATCGACTAGTTTTGCCCCGCCCAGGGCTCATCAGGGATACGACTTCAGTACCCGAGCAGTTTGTGCAGGGATAGCCTAGTCCCTTCTTCAAAGTCAGATCCATGATCAGCGACAAAGTCCCCAAACCCAAGCGGGTCGGTCTGCCTAACTCCAAAGGGTTTTTCCAACTCTAAGTCATGCACGCCCCTTCCTACCAAAGCGCAAACCCTGCCAATCCAGATGATCCGATCGCCTTGAAATACAGGCGTGACATTCTACCCCAAACATCGTGCACGCCCTCGTGCACGCCCTCGTGCACTAGGGATTTCCAAGATCGTATGTTGAGACATTGCGGGATGACATCTTACCCCCCACTCTAGTCGACAACTCGGCCCCTCGCCTCTAGCTTCAGCAACACTGCTCCTCTTGAGCACTCCCATCCACCTCGACTTTTGGTCACCATCGAAAGAGGTTTGCACTACCCAACATGGGTGCTCGGCAAAGCAACGCACAACGTACCCGCTCTTATACCATTTGTCACAGGCTCACTCCTTGAGGTCCGTGCGGCATTCGGCACACACCTGGCATACCAAGTCAGCCTCTTCATCATGGAATCATAATCGACTGGTTTCGCCTTGCCTAGGGCTCATCAGGGATACGGCTTCAGTACCCGACTAGTTTGTGCAAGGATGACCTAGTCCCTTCTTCAAACTTAGATCCACGATCAACGACAAACTCCCAAAACTCAATCGGGTTGGTCTGCCTAACTCCAAAGGGTCTTTCCAACTCTAAGTCATGCACGCCCCTTCCTACCGAAGCGCAAACCCTGCCAGTCTTAAATGATCTGATCGCCTTAAAATATAGGCGTTACAGACCGCTAGCTTGTTGCTTCCCATCAATCCATCATCCTAAACCTTTTGCCCAAATCTTATATCATATGTTCAACAAATGGGTAATGATGAACGTGAATCAGTTGCCTCATTAAAAATCCTTGTATAAACAAAACCCAATGTGACAAAAATTGACAACGGCAAAGAGTACAATCGAGACCGCTCCCATTTGTTGAATCACTTAGCTTGAATTAAAACCAAAGTAGTTTGATAAGCCTTTCCTCCATACTTGATGTCGTGGTCACGTTGGATCCATAATTTTTCCAGCAAGCCTCCAATAACTTTATTAAACATCCTAGCTCTGGAACGAGTCATTAGACCAAATGGTGCTACAAAAGCTTCCTTAGCTACAAGCTGTTCCTCAGGTTCATATTGTTCGACAGGTTCATGACGCTCTACAGCTTCATGCTGCTCCACAGGTTCATGTTGTTCCACGGGTACAAGCTGTTTCATAGGTTTGCTGTTCCACATGTTCAAATCTCTTCATTCTTCTTTGCGTCATATAAGAGGCCACAACTCGGAAATTGGTAAACATTTCCCACAGAAAGCATGGAAATTTCGGGAATGTATCTACAACTTCCCCCTCCATTGTATATGATTGTAATTTGTGATCCCATACGCAGTAGCTTTACTTGATTGTATATGCTCAATCGTTATTACAAATCCAACTATAACCTTCCTCCCTTTCAACTCTTCCTGACCTTATTTGAGTAACCATTTTTATATCTTCATCAATAAATAGAGAGCCTCACCATCCTTATATTTCATTCATGTGAGCCCCATTCTCAAAGTATTGACAATTTGGCATACATATTAAGTTATGGTTTATATCATCTCTAGTTTGGGGTGGTCTAGGAGAGACGTAGGATAGCCATGGGTGACAAGGATTTCTTAATTCCTAGAGCCCACTTCTTTCACATACCAATTACCATCAGCTCATGGGTAGCATGAATACTTTTTTACGCAAAGGAAGGTCTAGTTGCAATTGGAGCTTTGAAGGGAGAATAAATTGGGAAATATTTTCCCTTGAATACCTTGGCTAGCAGATTGAGGTTCCTGGGCCAATCTTCATTTTATTCAATATATTTTTTCCTATAATATTTTCATTTTAAAGTATCATCTTATATTTTATTTCTTTCTTTTTGTTCCCTTTATGGGACATTAATTTGAGTATACATATTATAAGTTAAGCTAATATATGAGAAAAATAAAATAAAAGAAATACAAGATGAAAGATAGAGCATGTAGTAAAGTTAAACAATTCGTGTCAAAGCCAAAAGAGATAGCGAAACATATAAGATGTTAACCATTTTGTAGAATTAGGAGAGTGAGTGAACTGTATTTTTTTCATCTAAAAGTAATTTATTAAATTAAAAAAACCGATACAAAGCCGGAAGACACAGTGATGTCTCCAGAGTCCAAAGTCAGTCAACACTTACCAGAGCAAAACAAAAAGACCCAACACAACTAAAGTTATACAAAACATCGAAGCTACATCATATCAAATTAAAATACAGACAATAACTAAGTGAAACAGGATCTTCAGAAACCTAAGATGCCTAGGAAGCAATCTTCAGTCCAAACGTTATTGAAAGTTTCCAGAAGACCCAAAGCGTGTTTTGGCTATATATATACATGTTTTAGATTAAGCTTTTAAATATCATATTTACTATTAAGACGATATATCTCATATTTTACAGGTATATAATATAATAAATAAATATATATATATATATATATATATATTAGAGTCTATATTATTATTATTAGAGTCCAAAAGAGTCATTCTAGGTGCATGGAGGAGTTTTGGTCACTTGGTGAATTAAAGAGAAATTATGGAGTAAAAGGAAACAAATAAATGGAATGACAATGCAAAAGCAGTCCGAAGTTCCTTAAAGATCATGTCAGACAAAGATCTTCCCGTAGGAACTGTAATCTCAAATTTTGACACGACATAGAAAATTGAGCTAGCTTCACTTTGGCGGTGATTTCAACTCATTCTGATTAATGATTGAGGAGATATGACGGTTTTAATGAAGACATGTCATTCTGGCGGGCAAAAAAAGGAAGTTTTCAATAATTGTTCCCGAAAAAAAGAAATATTTAGATTTCCTTATTTTTGCCAAGGGCAGACGTTTTTGTGCATATAAATACTAGGTTTTGGCCATTGTTTAGGCTTATACATTATTATTTCTTTGGAGAGAGTTTTGGGAATAGATTTCTTAAACCCTTTTATTGAACTTATATTGCTTTCTTTCAATTATTGCATGATAAATTGATTGGCCATGTCTGAGTAGTTTATTAGTTAGGTTTAGGGTTCTTAGATTAGGATGATTTTTTGTTTACTTTAAGCTTAATTTGGACCATTGATTAACTCTTCTCTTAGATTGTCCGTATTGCTAAACTTTAGTTTGATCATCTAGAGTCTAGATCATAGGAAATTTATTATGCATGAGAGTGATAATAAATTGCTGGAATCAATCTTAAGAGAGCTAGCTATCTTCTCTCAAAGATATTTGGTTTAGAATAGTTACTGAACAATTGAATCAGTTTGTTAATGCTAGTTTAAGTTTTATAGGATTTCTCAGTGAGAGTTGGTCTTTCTAGAATTTAAATTAAGTTAGTAAGTCTCAGCGAGAGTTGGATTTGCTTGATAGAATTGTTCGTGTTCTAGATTTAAGGTTTCTATAAACTTTGCACGACGGGTGTCGATCGACACCACATCAGTGTCGATCAACACTGTCCGTTTTTAGGTTCAAAATTGATTCTTAATTGAAGTTTCCAAAGCCTAGCGTTTGTTTTAATTGATTCAAAACCCTCATAATTTACATATTGTCTGCTTTAGTTAGTAAACACAAAAACCAACATCCTTGCTTTAATTTAAAATTTATTTAAATTAGGTTGTTTAGTTATTCGGTCTTCGTGGATTCGATCCTTAAGTAATATTTGTTGTGCACTTGCTGTTAGAAATACCCAGGGTAAAACTTTGTGTATCAAGTTTTTAGCGCCGTTGCCGGGGACCAATTAAACTTGCATACTAGTTTATCGAATTCTATTTTTGCTTGTTTCAATGGCTTTATTTTATTTTATTTATTTACTAACTAGTTTATTTTTTGTTTTATTTTTGGTGTTTCAGGAAAAATAATCACAATGGGAGAAAGCAACAACAACAACAACAATGTTGCACTTTTTGAGGAGATAAGGAAGATGCAGGAGAAAATAAGATGGCTGTGCACTCATCCTCAACAAGCTGTCCCCATCGGAGCTTCAAATACTCCTCACTCCTTTTACTCCAACCGGGCAGCCATTTGTCCTACTCGTGTACTCGGCCAGAACAATGAAGTCACACCACCGATGATTGCTTTGGTGAAGCAGAATCTATTCCATGGACAGGAGCATGGAAATCCAATGGATCATATCGATGATTATGAATGTATGTGCAACACCATCACCAATGGCGCTCCTAGTGACTACAACATGTGCATGCTCTTTCCCTTCTCTCTTACTGATAAGGCAGAGAAGTGGCTCAAGGCTCTACCTCCAGCATCTCTTCGCACTTGGGTAGAGATTAGAGCAGCCTTTCTTGACCGTTTCTTCACCAAGTCTAAGACATTAGCCTTGAAGAATAGGATCACCAGTTTTCAGCAATTCTCCGGTGAGTCCTTTTGTGAAGCATGGGGAAGATTCAAGGAGTACAAAATGGAGTGTCCTCATCATGGCTACACCGATGAGCAGCTGTTAGGCCTCTTTTATGATGGTGTAAATTGGGACTACAAGAATGCTCTCAACTTGGCCAGCAATGGCGATTTTATGACACAAACAAAGGATGTTACCTACAAATTGATTGAGAATTTGGATGCGAGCTCGTACAACCGTGGAATGGAGTATGATAGGTCAAAGATGGTGAACAATGTTGAAGCTCAAAGGATTGAAGAACTCCATCACAAGCTCGACCTCTTGATGAGTGGAAATAAAAAGAGTGTCCGTTTTGTTGATGTTGATGTTGTCCACAAGGAAGAGGAAGAGAATGATGTTGCTTATGTTGGAAATTCTGGCCAACACTTCTACAACAAGCCTTTCTACAACAATCCTTTCATTGGAGGATATCAGAAGCCAATTGGAGAAGGAAGAAGCTATGGCAACACTTCTTACCACTCTCCACAAGCACAAGATGATGAAACCAAGTCTATGCTAGAGCAGCTTCTTGAAGGCCAACAAAAGATGACTGTAGGATGCAATGGGAAGCTTGACGATCTCTACATTAATCTTAATGGGAAGTACAAGCAGCTGACTGCACATCAAAAGAAAACGGACCTCCAAATAGCTCAAATGACCGAGACAATTCGAAGGCAAGAAGGTCTCCTTCCATCAAAGACAAATTAAAACTAAAAGAAGTTTGTCAACTCTATTACCATGAGAAGTGCAGAGGATGAGGTTGATTTGCTTGAGGCAATGCTTAGGAGTGATTGGGACCAAGAGGAGTTTCTTTGGGTTGAAGATGATGAAAATCCGGCTGCAAAACAGAGCAGTGTCGATCGACACTCATCTAGTGTCGATCGACACCCCTCGGGAAATTCTACGACAGACTTTGTTCCAAGACACGGTGTCGATCGACACAAAATTCAATGTCGTTTGACACCCCCCCCCAGTATCGATGTTCACACCGTATAGATCTCGACCCCAACTCGATCCAGCTCGACAGCACACGTGAGATAGTGCATAATGAACTGGTGTCGATTGACACCATTGAGGGTGTCGATCCCTGCAGAAACAGTATCCGGCGACTTGTTCTTCATAAAATGCCACGGATCGACTTTCTACAGCCCCTGAACTTGACCATAAATCTCATGTGCCTGTTCCAGACCCTCCTATGAAGTCCGAGAAGGAACAAGAGAAGGAAACTGAAGCTCGTCGGCAAGCTATCTTTAGGAATGTGATAAAAGAGTCTCCTTCGTATAGCTTCATAAAGAATTATCCGGTCATAAAGGGATTCATCAAGCAGCTGAGTGTCACTACGGTTAACATTTAGGATTGCGTTCAAACAGTACTTAAGGAGGTTAATGCGATGAGTGTTAGTGTAATGACCCTCACAAGTGATCGGAGAGTAAGCCAAGTGATCGAGACAGAATGATCGAGACTTCATGGGCGGAAGCACGAGGTGGCAGAGGCATGACGTTTACAGAAGCACGAGATGGCAATGTGTTATTTCGGAATTGACATTTTCGGAGTAATATACAAATTTAGGGAAGCTCGACGTTTTGCGGAAATTTGACATTTTTCGGAAGCACGACGTTTTTGTAAGCACGACGGTATTAATGGAAGCATGTGGATAAACATTAGTAAGCACGACAAATCTTTAAGCACGACACATTGAAGCATGACAAGTCTTCAAACACGACAAATCAGAAGCACGACACATCCAGAAACACGACAAATTGGAAGCACGACAAATGCAGAAGCACGAGGTGTCACGATCGTGTGAACGACTCATCAGAAGCTGCTGGCCAAAACTTTTCCTATATAAACCCTCAAGTTGGTCTTAGTTATTTATCCTCAACCTTAGGAAACCTTAAGGAACCTCTGGTAAAAACCGTAGTCCGCTTCTCGGGAACCATCGAGTAGGAGCGGGATCTGGTCGAGAGAAAGTGAGGTTAGTTAGAATTTAAGTTCTTAGAGTAAACCCTTTTGCGTTCCTTCAGTGTTAAGAAAAGTACGTTTCTTCAGTTTGAAGAAAGCTACGTTTCTTCATTGTTAAGAAAGGTCAAAAGCTAGCCGAAACCCTATCCGTTTCAAAGGAAAAAAAGCTTCCTTAGCTCGAGGAGTCGTGAGCAACCTAGGTCCGGTCTAGATCCACAGTTCGAATCCAATTCAAGTTATTCAAGGTGAGTACGGTGATGTTTGCGCATATCGTGAGAGAGAATAAGCAAATGCGGTTGCTTGTTTAATTACGGTTGCTTGTTTAATTACTGTTATTGCTTCTGTGTTGCTATTACTTGGGTGTGGTTGATTGTTGCATTTAGATAGTGATAAGTACGACTTGGTTATTCGTGAGGGATTCACGTGATAAGGGTATTCGTAAAACACGATGACCATGTGGGAAATTATTGTTTAGGCAGCAGTTTGGCACTTCTTCAAAGTTCGGCAAAGGTACCGGATAGCTTTCGTGGTTGCGAACGTTACAGTTGTTGGGTCAACTGGTTGTTAGCCTTTGTGGCTAAGGCTGAGTGATTTCGGAGAACAATTGGGGAAGTGATCAAATGGGCTGGTAGATTGTTGTTTAGGAACGGCTTGATACTTCCGCAGCGTGAACCATGGAAAGACCGGTTGGCTTCCGTGGGCCATGGCGTTGCAAGTTGTTGGTAAACTGGTTTTAGCCTTTGTGGTTAAGACTAGTATTCCGGGAGACAATGAGGGAAGTATTCAAATGTGTTGGTACATGGGTCCTAGGATTAGTCATTTGTGTGTTGCATTGCATTTTAGGATTTATTGTTTAGGTGCATATTGTGTGACATTGCGTGTTGCTTCTTATTTTGGGTTTGGGTTGGGAACTAACCATGCAAGTTTAGGGGAGCCGTAACTCACAGAGTAAACTAGTTACTCATCCCTCAACAAACCCCATTTTCTTGCAGGTAACCAGTAAGGAAACCGCTAGAAGGCATACAGAACGTTAGGACAATTGGATGTAGATTTTTATGTCTTTTGTAAAACTATGTATAATTTCGGTTGTAACTTTGTTTTGGCACTAGGTTGTGCACGCCAAACTCTTGTTTGAATGATTTATGGTTTCTTATAAATAAAAGTATGCATTTGTGAAAATGTTGTGGATGTTGAACTGATATTAGTCTTGTCCGGACTAACACAACTCGAGATCGCGGAACGGGTTGCAAAGCTTTAGGTCGTGATCGAGAGGTAAAGATAGCCTCGGATGGATTGATTATGGAGACTAGATTCATTCTAGTAAACTTATTACTCTGTCTAAGGTTATCTACGTAGCGCTTTTGGTCACTTAGGTGAACGGAGGTGTTACAAGGTGGTATCCGAGCATGGTTTGAATCATGCTTCCAACATTTACGTTTTCAAATGTTTTATCGAGTCAAAATGAGTTGCAAAAGACATCTAGGAAATCCAGTCACGTTCAATATTTAGGTAGTAGGTTTAGTACTAACCTTGTTTGGGAGTGCAGCGAGTTACTAAGAAGTAAGAAGCAAAGATGGTCGTCGAAACTAAAGAAGAATTAAGGTAAGGTTTGAATTATCTATGGGTCGGATAATTCAGGTTTGGTTAATTCAGGTTGTGAAAGGATCGGGGTAGATGGTATTATCATGGAGATATGTCTAGAGGTGACAAAGCAAAGAAAAGGTTAGACTTGTTATAGGTTTAGATTACCATAAAGTCCATGACCTTTGCTAGGTCTACGGAAGGGTAAGTATGGGTGTAGGTAGGGGTTATTAGTTAAGTTTTCCGTCAACCGAAAACCGAGCTCTTCAAAACATCTTATCACATGTAAGTATGAGTTCTAACTATCTTTGTTTGAGTGATTGCTTGTTTATTTATGTTGTATTGGTAGTGCCGAGAGTGAGTGTTTAGAGTGGATTGAGTATAGCTGAGTCTAGGTAGAAGTTTAGATCCAGTTCCGAAAACCGTGAGTTAGAAACCGTAAATTCAGTTTAGAAACCATAGATGTCTAGATAGAGTTTTTCTTAACCGAGCAAACCGAGGGATCGAAGAGTTAAAGTGGTGAACGGAGTACATATTTGGGAGTTAGTCGAATATTGATCAAGAAGCGGCTCAAAACCTTAGGAATTCGGGACGAATTCTTTTAAGGGGAGGAGAATGTAATGACCCTCACAAGTGATCGGAGAGCAGGCCAAGTGATCGAGACAGAATGACCGAGAATTCATGGGCGGAAGCACGAGGTGGCAGAGGCATGACGTTTACAGAAGCACGAGACGGCGAGGTGTTATTTCGGAATTGACATTTTCGGAGTAATATAAAAATTTAGGGAAGCTCGACGTTTTTCGGAAGCACGACGTTTTTGTAAGCACGACAGGATTAATGGAAGCATGTGGATAAATATCAGTAAGCACGACAAATCTTTAAGCACAACACATTGAAGCACAACAAGTCTTCAAGCACGACAAATCAGAAGTACGACACATCCAGAAGCACGACAAATCGGAAGCACGACAAATGCAGAAGCACGAGGTGTCGCGACCGTGTGAACATCGAAAGCTGCTAGCAAAAAAATTTCCTATATAAACCCTCAAGTTGGTCTTAGTTATTTATCCTCAACCTTAGGAAACCTTAAAGAACCTCTGGTAAAAACCGTAGTAAAAACCGTAGTCCGCTTCTCGGGAACCATCGAGTAGGAGCGGGATCTGGTCGAGAGAAAGTGAGGTTAGTTAGTATTTAAGTTCTTAGAGTAAACCTTTTTGCGTTTCTTCAGTGTTAAGGAAAGTACGTTTCTTCAGTTTGAAGAAAGCTACGTTTCTTCAGTGTTAAGAAAGGTCAAAAGCTAGCCGAAACGATATCTGTTTCAAAGGAAAAAAGCTTCCTTAGCTCGAGGAGTCGTGAGCAACCTAGGTCCGGTCTAGATCCTCAGTTCGAATCCAAGTCAAGTTAGTCAAGGTGAGTGCGGTGATGTTTGCGCATATCGCGAGAGAGGATAAGCGAATGCGGTTGCTTGTTTAATTACTGTTATTACTTATGTGTTGCTATTACTTGGGTGTGGTTGATTGTTGCATTTAGATAGTGATACGTACGACTTGGTTATTTGTGAGGGATTCACGTGATAAGGGTATCCGTGAAACACGATGACCATGTGGGAAATTATTGTTTAGGCAGCAGTTTGGCACTTCTTCAACGTTCGGCAAAGGTACCGGATAGCTTCTGTGGTTGCGAATGTTGCAGTTGTTGGGTCAACTGGTTGTTAGCCTTTGTAGCTACGGCTGTGTGATTCCGGAGAATTGGGGAAGTGATCAAATGGGCTGGTAGATTGTTGTTTAGGAACGGTTTGATACTTCCGCAGCGTGAACCATGGAGAGACCGGTTGGCTTCCGTGGGCCATGGCGTTGCAAGTTGTTGATAAACTGGTTTTAGCCTTTATGGTTAAGACTAGTGATTCCGGGAGACAATGAGGGAAGTATTCAAATGCGTTGGTACATGGGCTCTAGGATTAGGCATTTGTGTGTTGCATTGCATTTTAGGATTTATTGTTTAGGTGCATATTGTGTGACATTGCGTGTTGCTTGTTATTTTGGGTTTGGTTGGGAACTAACCATGCGGGTTTAGGGGAGCCGTAACTCACTGAGTAAACTAGTTACTCACCCCTCAACAACCCCCATTTTCTTGCAGGTAACCAGTAGGGAAACCGCATATAGAACGTTAGGACAACTGGATGTAGGTTTTTATGTCTTTAGTAAAACTATGTATAATTTCGGTCGTAGCTTTGTTTTGGCACTAGGCTGTGCATGCCAAACTCTTGTTTGAATGATTTCTGGTTTCTTATAAATAAAAGTATGCATTTGTGAAAATGTTGTGGATGTTAAACGGATATTTTAGTCTTGTCCGGACTAACACAGCTCGAGATCGCGGAACGGGTTGCAAAGCCTTAGGCCGTGATCGAGAGGTAAAGATAGCCTCAGACGGATTGATTATGGAGACTAGATTCGTTCTAGTAACCTTATTACTCTGTCTAAGGTCATCTACGTAGCGCTTTCAGTCACTTAGGTGAACGGAGGTGTTACAGTTAGTCTCATGAAGATTGCTAAAGAAGCACCCTCTTGATATATTGCGTTTTTGACATGTTTTAATCCTTGTTTCTTCTTTGTTTTTCGAGTCTTTAGGTTTGTTTAGCGTCTTAATAGGGCTTAATGCATTGGAGCTTGAATTTAAGCTTTGGAATGAA